>JAWDGP010006761.1:0-12817 GCA_033675545.1 Elysia crispata | reverse complement strand
ACAGGAATCACGCAAACTAAAGTTCTTTGAACTCTTTATATTACGAGCAATATGAAAACTAATCTTTAAAAAGTTCAACCATATCGGTACAAAAAAAATTGCCTGATGTTATCCAGCATCTGATGTGTCTGTCCTGGTATTACGAGTTAGAATTAAGTTCAGTCAGTTCTGCTTGGCCTCGCCAAAACGGAGACTTTAAAGTCATTCGCACCTGTGTTTTCATACGATTCACATAGCAAGAAACTTATTAAAGGAATTACAATAAGCTTTTTCAACAATTAGACCTAGTTTTAATCATGGCGTAATAGTTTAATTTTGCTCAAAAGTTGTCGATGATGAATCTTTCCTTACATGAACCTTGAACTTAACCTTTCAGCGGCTCAGGCTCAGTGTCCAAAGGACTGGGAGTACTTTCAAGGCTCCTGCTATACTCTAGGGTATTCAGATCTTGATTTCAGAGAGGCTGAAAAGACATGCGAAGAAATAGACGGCTACCTAGCAGAGATTACATCTGAAGAAGAGAATGATTTTGTCAAAGATTTAATCCGCTCGGGTGCTTACGACACTGAGACAGGAGCCTACATAGGAGCTCGACAAACATTCAATATGAACTGGAGATGGGAGAAGTCGAGAGATGATGTCTCGTTCTCGGACTGGGCAAAACCTGACCGCCGGCGGATTGGTCGAAACTCCAAATGTGCCAGTTTGAATAAAGATGATGATTGGAGCTGGGTAGAACAGGACTGTGCCAGAAGTCAAGGCATGACATCCGTGTGTGAAAGATGTCTTCAGCAGGAGAAATGCAAGAATGGAAAGTGCTATGAGATTCTCTGCAATGTCGAGGAATATGATGATATTCAGGAGAGATGTGAGAATGTTGGGAGGAACGTGGCAGTAATCGATTCTGAAAAAGAATATAATTTCATCAAGGACTTTCTGAGCAATGCTTCGATACCAAAATCCGAACTCTTCGACACTGCTAACGTCTGGCTGAGTTTAAGCGACGAAGATACAGAGGGAAGTTTTATACTGCCAGATGGCACAGAAATGACCTTCGTCAACTGGGCAAGCGGGCAACCCGACAACAATGGTCTTGGAGGACGGGATGAAGACTGTGTGGTGCTGGACGCTACTATGGACTGGAGTTGGAATGATGTCATGTGCTTCCCTGAAAATGCTGTACTATGTGAAAGTTAAAAATAAAGCTCACTATTATGAGCATAAGCGAGAAAAAAAGCAACCTTTTAACACTAACTTAATGCGTGTCTGACCTTAACGGAGCTTTGATTGAGAATTTTTTTTTTATCTTCTTGCCAAATTTCTCAACCACTATTTCTTTTTTTCTCATATTCCTCGTGCTCATCTCCTGAAATTGAAAAATTTAAACGATTTTAACTTGTGGATAAAAAGTCATTGAAACTCTAAAAAAAAAAACCAACACAAACGATATTTAAACTATGAAGTAAGAGGTTTTTTATTGAAATTTAGATGGAAAAGATACAAAACCCTGTCATTACAAGATATCAATTAAGTCCAAACTATCTCATTGAATGCACGGGTACTGATATATAAATGATACTTATTTTAATCAAAATCATAAATTATTACTCCATTACGAAATTTCACAATACCTTAAAGGTAAGAAAAAAATGCCAGTAACAAAAGATGTTGCTGGGATTTATTCCTTTTTACGTGTCGACACCGGCCTAAGCTAAAACCGTTTATAGTTGCGAGTTGTTCAGCCTTTCAAAGATGTAGCATTGACATATTTAAATTTATTACAATAGAACTGCCAAGAGAAAGCCTAACATCTATGTTTGATCTTCAGTTGTGTTTTGATTCCTAGCAGAAAGATCACATAACATTTCGACTGTAAACCACCAAAACTGTTAATTACTTAGGTAGATGTGCTATTTCAACGACGTGCAGTAGATATTTTGTACTTATCACCGAGTCTGACGTTATATGATAATATTAATTTTTTATTCACAAAATGAAGCTGTGTGACTTTATAGGAGAGTAGCAAGAAGTATTTTACATAAACTTCGGGGATCTGCACCTTGAAAATGCATTGTGTCAGTTTCCTCATCATTAATGTGGCCTTGGCACATTAATATTCTTATAGCTACGCGGGTATGAAAGATAACTATGCTTAATTTTCTATGCTAGCCAAAACAGATTGATCCAGGATCAAATTTTATAAAGATGTTTGTAAAATAATTTTAGCCAATTTTTATTCTGAGAAACTTCAAAATTAATATTATTTCTATAGGATAACATTTTTCTAAACATATGCTATTTACCGGAGGATTGTTTTAATACTTCCACAAAGATGCATCGCTACAATGCCTTATAAACAGAAACATCGATTTTTTTTCGATTTTCAACGAAAAATTTATTTAACAAAAACCGTTTGATATTCTTAAGCTTTGCGTCAATTTTCGCAACTAGCTGAAAAACCCCTTTCTACGACCAAAACCCTAATGTTATTTTGACGGAATTGTTTGTGCATTGAGCAGACTTATAAAGGGCCTTTGTGTATATTATTTTACTTACAGGATTTAGATTTATACTTGCCTCCACCTATCTATCTTTACCCAGAATCTAGATATCTCGATAGTTTAAATTCTGTGCATAAAATTTAGATCTACATCTTTAACTCGTTTAAAAGTTCTAAGCCTAGAAGTAAAATCTAGATCTAGATCTTAAACTTTTAATTTGAGTCTAGATGCTGTGATAGTTTTATCACAAGGGAGTTGAGTTTGCAGAGTGATTTTGGAGAAGTATTTTGGTAATCTTCTAAGCATTCGCGATTTGAAAAAAGCATAGCCTTAAACCCAAGCGACAATCTAATCATTACTTTTACAACAATCACCAAGATCAATACAAAGGGAAGCATAAAAGCCACATTAAGGTTGTATAACCTCTTAGGCAATACCGTCCAAAATCTTGAACTGTTAGAAATAAGAACGCTAATACCGTGGTTGAGAGTTTCAAAAACTCATTTTAAAGAGGATAAAACACATAACATTGGATATTTCAAAATAAAACAGTTAACATTATTTATGGGCATGTGGAAAGAGCTCGACACTCCGTTTCTGTCCGATTTAGAATGGCAACACAAAGTAAGAGGGGCTCGTATTATGAAATACTTACAACTGTAAATCTTCTGCACTAGATGTACACCTGTAATCTTGGGCGGTGCGGCGCATTTTTCCGACAGTCGAATCTTAGTTAAACACAAGCCCTAGATGTGCATCTGAACTCTTGGTCGGTCAAGGAGATTGGTCCCACATCTGCTTTACCTTAATAAAACACAGGCGTTAGATGTACATCTGAAATCTTGGTCGGTCAAGGAGATTGGTCCCACATCTGCTTTACCTTAATAAAACACAAGCGCTAGATGTACATCTGAAATCTTGGTCGGTCAAGGAGATTGGTCCCACATCTGCTTTACCTTAATAAAACACAAGCGCTAGATGTACATCTGAAATCTTGGTCGGTCAAGGAGATTGGTCCCACATCTGCTTTACCTTAATAAAACACAAGCGCTAGATGTACATCTGAACTCTTGGTCGGTCAAGGAGATTGGTCCCACATCTGCTTTACCTTAATTAAACACAAGCGCTAGATGTACATCTGAAATCTTGGTCGGTCAAGGAGATTGGTCCCACATCTGCTTTACCTTAATAAAACACAGGCGTTAGATGTACATCTGAAATCTTGGGCGGTCCACCAGAAGATTGTTCCAACAGCTGCTGTTCCTTATTTAGATACAAGCTACAACATTTTCTGTACCTTAGATAGATACAAGCGCTTGACATACATCTGAAATCGTGGGTGGTCCACCAGAAGATTGTTCCAACAGCTGCTGTTCCTTATTTAGATACAAGCTACAACATTTTCTGTACCTTAGTTAGATACAAGCGCTTGACAAACATCTGAAATCGTAGGTGGTCCACCAGAAGATTGTCCCCACAGCTGCTGTACAACTAAAATTTCAGCCGGTCTAAAGAATTTTCTTGACAGCTTTAACGTTATTAGACACAGACCAAGTAACATAAAAAAAATGAAGTTACTTCGGTCGAAGTTATGCCTACATGTTTATTTCTTCACGAAGAATCTATTTGGAGGCTACATGCACTTAACTGCCCTGTCTCTTATAAGATGTATTCTTAGGTATATTATGAAGAGATTAGAAGAGTTTTTATGCGACAATAGTAAGCGAAGCAGTATAGATGGTCTGAAGAAGCTTTTCAGCGAAATGAACTAAGATTTGATATAGGCAGGCTCCGTGATTAAACGGTTTCAAGGAAAAAACTCCCAGTAATTGTTTTTTTGGTGCATGGCAAAACTAGCAGACGATACACACATTTTGTTCCAGCTTCCTTTTGTCTTGTGTGATAATAAGATCTGTTTGGTCATGAAGCTTTCGGCCATTATGACTTTTCAGGAGTTCCCAGTCCACGTAGAGTGGACCAAGAATTAGGTTCCGACCGGATGTTCAATCGCAGTTTTGAGACTAATGACGTACTTTCTACAACAATTTGGTGCTTCTAATTATTAGAACCACCACATTCAAAGAAACAATTATATAGCATTTGTTTTTAAAAGGAGATTTAGCTTTCAAACCAATAAAATATTAATTTTTAAATGATGGGAAATCTCGTTAAATTGTGTATAAACTGTCACCACTTTCTCTGTAAGTCAATTTTCCACACAGGATCAATGTACTCATAAGATATGAGGATAAACCTTAAACCTAGTGTTATAATCAGTAAAAAAAGTCGATAAATTCTGTAAAAATAAAAAGAAATAGGAACAGATCAAAGACACCATAGCCTGAGAAAAAAGTTTTGATATTAATTGAGGTGATGCCGCAGAGAGTTTAGTTCAGACAACCTAATCCCAGCAAGTTGTAGTTCAGACAACCTAATCCCAGTAAACTCTAGTTAAGACAAACTAATTATAGCAAATTATAGTATAGACAAACTAATGACAGCAAGTCCTTGTTAAGACAACCTAATCCCACAGTCTTTAACCTTTGCAGCCAAAGTCGAGCGACCAAGTTATTCTTTTATTCTGACGCAGATAATGAAAAAAGAATATTTTCCATTCACAGCATCAGGCGTATTGTTACAATAAACACTGCTGCCTGAACAAACAGCTCTAAAGAACAGCAAAAAATTTTTTTCAAGTTCATGAACTTAAATAATTTTTAAAAGATATGAATTTTCATGGCGGCGTGGAAAGTATACAGTTGTCGACAAAGAGGAAGATAAGTTTGTGATCTCGAGAGTAAACTGGAAGCATAAAACATAAATTCTAGAATGAAGAAGCGCACAAAAAATAAAAGAAACCATTTTTAATGATTAGCAAATTCATTAAGATTAAGATGTTGATCTATATTGACAGATTTAAAAAAAACCTGTTAAACTACCGCGACTTGAACAGTAACATCACGTCACCTGTTGGGTACAAGATTTCATAGACAAAATGATAAGCCGTATGATCTGATGATCTTTTTCTGCCCAATCAGTTTGTGCGCAAAGAAAGTGTTCCGGTCTAGAGCGCTGCGCATGCCATGGTTTACACTGAGCTATCCCAGCTGAAGCAAAGGAGGGCGCTTGAAAGACGAACCACGACCAATCCCATTCCATTTTTTTGCCCACACGCTTCACACGTGTTAATTCATCTTGATGATCGCGGCAATGAAGTCCTATTTATGGACAATAGCGTGTTATTGGAATAATAAAAACCCTTGAACCTATTATTTCATGTTACGCTACCTTCTCCTTACAGTATCATTTCAAAATATTAATATTTGGAAGCCTGTGGCCCATTTGTCTTTAGTGTGCTATCGAAAAGATTAGCAAAATGAATCAGCTTTTTTTTTTGTAAATTAAGTTCAGAATTGCAAAAATAATACCAAGAAACATTGAACATCAGGTATGAACTGGACAGTTTGGCAAGACATTTATCGTAAAAAAGTCTCATCACCAAACGTCATTATTTTTGCCTCGCATTACCTATCAAATATTGGACGAAAATAACCGTCCATTCGCTATACACTTACAATAACTGGTACTTGTCTCCTCGCATCACCTATCAAATATTGCACGAAAATAACCGTCCACTCGCTATACACTTACAAAAACTGGTACTTGTCTCCTCGCATTACCTATCAAATATTGCACGAAAATAACCGTCCACTCGCTATACACTTACAAAAACTGGTACTTGTCTCCTCGCATTACCTATCAAATATTGCACGAAAATAACCGTCCACTCGCTATACACTTACAATAACTGGTACTTGTCTCCTCGCATTACCTATCAAATATTGCACGAAAATAACCGTCCACTCGCTATACACTTACAATAACTGGTACTTGTCTCCTCGCATTACCTATCAAATATTGCACGAAAATAACCGTCCACTCGCTATACACTTACAATAACTGGTACTTGTCTCCTCGCATCACCTATCAAATATTGGACGAAAATAACCGTCCACTCGCTATACACTTACAAAAACTGGTACTTGTCTCCTCGCATTACCTATCAAATATTGCACGAAAATAACCGTCCACTCGCTATACACTTACAATAACTGGTACTTGTCTCCTCGCATTACCTATCAAATATTGAACGAAAATAACCGTCCACTCGCTATACACTTACAATAACTGGTACTTGTCTCCTCGCATTACCTATCAAATATTGCACGAAAATAACCGTCCACTCGCTATACACTTACAATAACTGGTACTTGTCTCCTCGCATCACCTATCAAATATTGGACGAAAATAACCGTCCACTCGCTATACACTTACAATAACTGGTACTTGTCTCCTCGCATCACCTATCAAATATTGCACGAAAATAACCGTCCATTCGCTATACACTTACAATAACTGGTACTTGTCTCCTCGCATCCGATGAAACTCGTGAAAACCATAAAGTGGATGTCATCTGTGTATTTCCCACAAGTCATCACAGTCATGGTTTTACCATGTGTAATGTTATCATTCTGTTCGTGCATTTAAATAAGATTGATAGGATTGTGAAGGACAAAATCAGACTTTAAAACTTCATGATTATCACCCTTACCGAGGAGTTCAAATACAAAGAAGATGGCAAGTTATCTGTTTAGAATCTATAAACACATAAGTTTACTGCATTTTGATTAAAGAGGTTATTCGAGCATAACTTTATTTCATTCATTTCTGTCAAATGGCAACCTCGAAAGACATCTTAATCTCCAAGCAAATAATGTTAGGATACATCAAAAGGCAATGCAGTATTGTATTCTCTAAACCGGCTGTGCGTGATACAAATTAACTGTCGGAATAACGTCGTCACAGTAACTCTATCGGACTCAGTTCTCTGGTCGGGTTCTATGTAAGATGCAGCTGCCGAGCAATCGAAAGACCGCCTAATACTTACCGTGTACGTCAACGCTTGTGTCTAAGGTATAGCTATTGCTACACTGTTCTAGACATCTAGGGCTAGGGTCTGTCGAATGTTTAACTGTCGCGAAAATCCTCTTAATAGCCAGAAATTTTGGAGTTGTGCCTATCGCCAAGGTGCAGTAATTTGGAAGCGTCTTTCCTACCTCAGGTAATTATTCTAAATCAGTAAGTAGCATGTAGCTGAGCTCTACCTATAAAGTCTGACCGCTTCTTAGATCGTTTTTTTGGAGTAATAAATGGTTCCATATTGCACGTTTATACAATCTTTTCTTCTTGTTTCTTTTGATTGAAATTGGCTCACCTATGAAGAAAGCTTCTAGTACCAACACTTAAAACAGTTTAGGCTTTCAGGTAAGACATTGTAGATGCACACGCTAATGCCGCTGATGTATGGGCAAGCCTATTTTTTTTTAAGGAAAACTCTTTTAATGGTCTGTGACAGAGATTTAGACTCCACTCATCCCAACTTACACATAATTATTCTAACACACGTTGGGTTATATTGAACAGGAGTCCGTAGACAGGCTGTAAGAGTCTTGCTGTTACACGATGATGACTTTCTGCCTGCTTTTCTTGCTATCGTATTCTGGAGATTCAATTTTTCATTGCATAGAAAGTCTTTAAATATAGATAACTTTGAAAAATTTTGTGAATGAGTAAAGAGTGGTGATTGATAGCTCATATTAAGCGACCCAAATTATATTGTAATAAGTACAAAATATCTACTAAAGATCTTTGAAATAGCGCATCTACTTAAACAATCAACAGTTTTAATAATTTACAGTCGAAATGTTAAATGATCTCTGATATTGAGACCGGCACAAAACACAACTAATGATCAGCCACGGGTGCTAGGTTGTTTCTTGACAGTTCTATTGTAATAAATTTGACGTATAAATGCGCCATCTTTGGAAACTTGAGACTATAGATGGTTTTAGCCAAGGGTGGTGTCGAAAAGTGAAATAGTTTCCTTCCAGTGACATTTTTTGTTATGATTTTGCTGCAATGTTAAGATACTGTTCAATTACCTAGATTTTAATCGGAGAATGAATTCCAGCAAACGGAGCGACAATTTAAGATTTTTAGCAAGTTAATAGTATATAAATACCAGCAATGCGTGGTATGAATGAAATAATTTTGAACGTACTGATATCTTACCATGGCCGTTTTTGAACTTTTCATACGAGTTCCACTCGTCTGTAAGGCGAAATTCATAGTAAAAATCATGTTGAAAATCATTGCAACAATTTTGTTTCATTTCTATGTTTAAATATATCATTTTTATTTGTATTAACTGAATTTCAATGTGTTTTTTATACACGTGTCAACATGGTTAAAATGTTTCAATTTCAGGAATCAGGCACGAGGAACATAATAAAAGAAGTAATGATTGAGAAATATTACAAGAAGATAAAACGTCTCAATTATAACTCCATTCACGACACACACACACACACACACATAAATTAAGTGTAAAAAAGCTGGGTTTTTTTTTTCTTTATTTATGCTCATAATTATAACATTTATTCTCTACTTTCACATAGTACAGCGTTATCATTCTGGCACGGAACATCATTCCACTTCCAATCCTCGGTAGCGTCTAACACCACACAGTCCCCTGTTTCCCAATATGAGAGATAGTTGCTGGGTTGCCCGTCCGCCCAGTTCGTGTATGTTAGCGGTGTGCCATCTGACAATGTAAATCCACTTGCAAAGTCTTCACCGATGACACTCAGCCAGATGTGAGAAGTATTGTAGACTTCGGATTTGGGTACGGAAGCACTGTTCAAAAAGTCCTTGATAAAATCATGTTCTTCTTGAGAATCAATTACAACCACCTTCCCGCCTACAGCCTCACATCTGTCCTGAATGTTGTCGTAGAACTCCACATTGCAGAGAATCTCATAGCATTTTCCGTTATTGCATTTCTTCTGTTGAGGACATCTTTCACACACGGATGCCATTCCTTGAACAGGGCCACAGTCTTGTACTACCCAGCTCCAGTCATCGGCTTTGTTCAAACTAGCACATGAGGTGTCATGAATACTCTGCTGAGGGACAGGCTTCACCCAGTCCGAGAATGAGACATCATCCACAGAGTGTACCCAAAACCATGGCATACCTACCATTTGTACCGCTCCTATGTAAGCTCCTGTCTCATTGTTAAAAGCTTCTTTGCGAACTAAATCTTTGACAAAATCATTCTCTTCCTTTGAACTAATTTCTACAGGGAGACCGTCTATTTCATAACATTTGGTCTGTGCATCTTGGAAATATTCGTGGCCATGCACTAAAGTGTAACAGGAGCTTTGGTAGTTAAACCAGCCCTCTGGACAATCATCCTGAGCCGCTGAAAGGTCAAAGTCAAAGGAAATTAGAAGACCAGATTCATTTTAACTACCAATACCACTAAAACCACCACTGTTATTTCACCACCACCGCCACTAATACTACTACAACTACAACTACAACTACTACTACTACTACTACTACTACTACTACTACTACTACTACTACTACTACTACTACTACTACTACTACTACTACTACTACTACTACTACTACTACTACTACTGCTGCTGCTGCTTCTGCTGCTACGACTATCAATACCACTACTACTACTACTACTGCTACTTCTACTAAAACTACTACTGCTACTTCTACTACAACTATTACTACTACTACTACTACTACTACTACTACTACTACTACTACTACTACTACTACTACTACTACTACTACTGCTGCTGCTGCTGCTGCTGCTGCTGCTACTGCTGCTGCTGCTGCTGCTACTGCTACTACTACTTCTACTACTTCTACTTCTACTACTACTACTACTACTACAACTATCAGTAACGAAGCACTGTAAAATGTAGGTGTAGTTCAGCTTTAAATTGTTCAAATCAATGCACAACGAGAGAGAGTTTGGCTGTAGGTCTTAAAGCAAATTTTACAGCATTAAATTTTCTCCTCCATTCCACTAATAGAACAGTTTTATATAAAAAAAAGCCTCAGGCATTTGAATTTTTTTTAAACGTTGTCATAAAGACTTTCTTTAAATAAAAAAGATATTAAGAAGAAAGTAAATTAAATTTTGAGCCTCCATAAATACAATGTATTGCTCGACCTAATTTCTTGAAAAAGTGGTCTCCGGTACAAAGGAAAGAAAACAAACCAAAAGCGGATGCTTATTTTTCCACCACAATCTTCATTTGTTAGTTAATGCCTATGCTGAAACTGAATACTGGTTTTCACAGCTTTGTTGACGACTTTGTTAATGGACTTCAGTGAAAAGCAGGATGTTTATAAAAGATTCGTATACAACCTCCATTTTGTTAATCTCCTCACTGAAACCTGTTCTCTGTCTCTCAGCTGATCCGATTCATTGAGCTTCTTGTGCAGATATTATAATGGTTACAGGTGGAATCATATGGCAGCATATTCATATTAATGTTTCAAATACGAGGTCCGTTTCATAAATAAGTTTCCCACCTCCATAAATCAACAACCAAAAGGCATAAGATGATGAAATTTGGCACAGATTGCCTTTAATATCTGACCTATTCAACGTAACATCCACCATTGTTGGCGCATTTCTCTATCCGTTGTAACCAGTCTTTAAATGCAGTGACGTAAGAACATTTGTCCAGGTTCTTTATTGCTACTTTCGCAGCCTGAATAATGTCCTCTTCTGTTTCAAATCGCTGGCCGCGAAGATGTTCTTTCATTTTAGGGAATAGGTGAAAATAACAGGGAGCAAGGTCAGGTGAATAGCGAGGATGCTCCAGCAGTTCCCACTTGTAGCCAGCCAAAACGTCTGTCACTGCCCGGGCCGTATGGACTGGCGCATTGTCGTGGTGAAACAAGATGCCTGACTCCAACAGCCCGGGTCGTTTCTTTCGAATGGCAGGTCTGACTTTGTCTTGCAGCACCTTCTTGTAGTACTGTGCATTGATTGTGGTGCCTATAGGTACAGGCCGGCGCAGAATCACACCATTCATGTCAAAAAAGATCATGTGCATGACCTTGAGAGCCCCTTGTTTGCGTCGAACTTTCTCTGGACGAGGCTCATCAAAGTCTCTCCATTCGGCTGACTGCCGCTTTGTTTCAGGATCCCAGGAATACACCCAAGTCTCATCACCGGTAATTATCCGACCCAAAAAGTCATTTTGCTCAGTTTGAAATCTCCGCAAAAAGTTTCTGGAAAAATTGACCCTTGACTCCTTCTGCTCTTCTGTCAGCAAATGTGGAACCCATTTTGAAAACTTCTTCTTCTTATTCAGTTTGTTGGTTAGAACTCTAAACACGGACGTTCTAGACATCGATGTTTCCGTAGAAATCTCCTCACAAGTTTTTCGTCTGTCATCACTCAATGAAACGAGAACTTTAGAAATGTTTGCATCCCCGCATGCTGTCACAGGTCGGCCAGGACGAGGTTCATCTTCCATGTCATCTCGTCCCTCTGAAACAGCTTTTACCCACTTTCTTACCGTCTGAATAGAAGGAGCATTTTCTCTTAAAACAGTCACTAGATCTTTGTGAATGCATGATGCATCTTTTCCCAAAATAACAGAAAATTTTATGATGACACGGATGTCATATCTTGAAAAATTTTGGTGTGCCAGTGAGCTTTCTATTATGCCGGCCATTTTGCTCCAACGGACTTCAGAAAAGTAAATGCTATTTTGTATCCGTTCAACATAGAGCCACAAAATTTCATTGCGAATTCCCAAAAGATTTGATCCTTCAGTGTGCCAAATTTCATGTACATATAGCTTAGACAGTTTTGATTTTATAGAGTAGGGAAACTTATTTATGAAACGGACCTCGTAGTGTTCTCATACATTGAATAGTTTTTTATCGATACAAAAGTTGAGTTTGAGGAAGTACATGTCTTTTGTTAAATTGGAAACTATCTGGTATCAATGATTGTCAACCTACTTTTGATTTTAAACAAAAATAAAGTGACCTGCAAGTTCTTGGATATCTTGTTCAGACATCTAGATCCAAAGACTTAGATCAACCTTTAAAAGTTGCATTCACATCAAAATTTATTCCTAAGTGTTTTGATTGGATTTTCATTAAAATTGTCGGAAAAAAGAAAAAGTTTATGGAACTAGCAGCTTTGTTTAGATCTTCATAAAATTTGTCGAAATAAAAACTATATTTTTATAGATTTCCATAAACTGTTTTAAAAATATTAAAAATCGATTGTTACCGAAAACTTGTCTAGATTTTTAAAATTTGTTTCCCAATGGATAACTGGAGGCTATAGATTTTAATTAATGTCGAAAAGAGTAATAAAATGTATATTACGTTTGAAAATATTTCACAATGTGTTG
>JAWDGP010006759.1:0-7500 GCA_033675545.1 Elysia crispata | reverse complement strand
TTGACGGAAATAACGAGAGAGAGATAGAAAGAGAGAGACAGATTGGCGGAAATATTGAAAGAGATATAGGGGGAGTAAGAGATGTAAATAATTAACAGCCTGCACACTTCTCCAGAAAACATACCGTATTAACGGCACATGCAAGCTCTTTCTACGATTATTCCATCATTGCTGTGGGAAATAATTGGAGCGAGAAAAGTTCGACTGCCCCGACTTAGCGGACACTTTGAGGTAAACATGCTGTACGGTGGTCTGTTTTTTTCTTTTCAAAACTTAATTGCTCTTATCAGGGAAATCTGTTATGTTTATGAATATTTTATTTGCATATTTCATAAGGAAAAAGCCGTTAGAGCAATTCTTTTTGTTGTGAATGCGATGGGAAGGTTGAGAAAAACACTGTTCCTGTATGACCATAGGAAAGAGGCGCCAATTTAAAAAGACTTGAAAGAAAGTTACCAAAAGATAGCCCATATTCAAATAAGACACACAACTATTTTTTTTCATTTTTATTAAATATTTGCCGGTTGCGATGTTACAGGCCGCCATCTTGAATTTGAAGTACATTTTTAAAACCTAAAGGCACCTTCATTTTTTTAAAGAAATTCCTTCAAACTTTGTAAGCTTTTAGCTGAGATCCTATTTTCAAAAAACCTGTTTTGAATTTGACGACGCCTCGCAGCTATGAATCATAATGGCTTCAACATATCACTCCAATGATCTTCTTCTTCTGTGAATGGACTTGTGTGTGCGTGTTTTGTTTTGTTTTTGTTTTTTTGGTTAATATTGATATTATTCTCTGAAAAATCATTCTGCATGCGCTATCCCAGGTGTAATTTCAGTTTTGTTATGTGTATCGCTAGATATTAAAGGACCCAAGTATTTGAATTGCTCCCAGTGCTTGTGTTTATATCCTTTCATAAAGATGTTTATGAACACTCATTGTTTCTATTAACGAAAGTTATTTCTGTCTTTTGCTATGCAATTCCAACCCATTTCTTTCTGCTTTCTCCTTCAACCATGTCAAGTATGTTTTTTTTTTTCCATGCAATTTATACAGTGTCATCAGCGTATAGCAAGTTGTTTACGTTGTGTCCTCTTATTTCAATTCCTGGGAAGTATTCTAGATTGCGAATAATGATCATATCACTGTGCAGAGAGAGAGAGGTCTGGGGAAAGCACACATCCTAGTCTGACACCACGCTTTATTATTATTTTTTTTTTAATGAGCTTATTTCCCCATCTTATGGCATTGCTGCCGTCTGTTCCCGTTACGTGTTTTTGGTCACCCATAGATCTTGTCCATTTTTCGTCATCTGTTACGTGTTTGATTATGTCATGTCGTACTCTGTCAAATGCCCTGGTGCTGTCATGCATTTACCCCTTTTTGCACTTCCAGGGCTCGCTCAATTATAGCTCGAAGGGTGTAGATTGCATGTGTTGTACCTAATTTCATCTTCATTTTTGCTGCCTGGATCTCAACTTTCATATATTTGTACCAGCAAAATTGCGCTCCTTTACATTGTAATCTTTTCTGTGGTCTTCACAAAGTTGGCTTATGTGCTCTGCCCATCTCTCTAAGATATTTTGCTTTCTTTTTTTTTTTCAAATAATGTCACCGTTTTCTGACTTAAGACATCCAGTGGAAAATCATGTTTTCTTGTCAGAGATTTTTTCAGTGTTTTTCACTGTTTTGTATAGATACCGAAGAAGCTAATATAAAACGAAATGTCTTCTATGTCTAATATAATTATTTTTCTTAGTTCATCAAACAAAATCCCTTGATAGAGTCATTATGCTGGTCCTAAGTCCTAAACCCCTCCCTTAAGATGACTTTCGGGATGAAACTCGAGATGGACCAGCCATCTCCAACCTAGAGGCATCGCTGTAAATGTTGTTGTTGTTGTTGTTGTTGTTGTTGTTGTTGTTGCTGTTTTTGTTGTTGTTGTTGTTATTGTTGTTGTTGTTGTTGTTGTTGTTGTTGGTTTTGTTGTTGTTGTTTTTGTTGTTGTTGTTGTTGTTGTTATTTGTTGTTTTTTGTTGATGTTGTTGTTGAAGTTATAGTAGAGGCTATTGCTTTTGTTATTCTTGTTGATGTTGTTGTTGAAGTTATAGCTGCGGCTATTGCTTTTGTTATTCTTGTTGATGTTGTTGTTGAAGTTATAGCTGCGGCTATTGCTTTTGTTATTCTTAGTGCTGCACTCTGTTACTGTGATTAGATACTTTAATCCCGCAGATGGTGCTAGCATTTCTGAGAGAAAGAGAGAGAGAGAGAGAGAGAGAGAGAGAGAGAGAGAGAGAGAGAGAGAGAGAGAGAGAGAGAGAGGGAGGGAGGGAGAGAGTAGAAAGAGGTTAAAGAATAAGTGACTTGCGGTCAGAGACAAAGATTATATATAGGGTAATATACTGACATAGCCGTAGACATAAAGATGTAAAAAATGATTCTTAAATAAAAGAGGACAGGCAAAAGAGAAGAGAGAGGAAAGGAAAAAAAAAAGATAGAGATGAAGAGAGAGAGTAGAAGCAGAAGAACAGGAAATAGAAGTAATAAATATTCCAAAAGAGTTAAATAGAAATAGTGAGTTATATACCGACATAGACAGAGACGGAAAAATACAAAAAAATGTATCGAATGTAAGAGAAAAGAGGTAAAGAAGAAAGATAGTGACATGGAGAAACTAGCGTAAGAGAAAGATATATATATATATATATATATATACAGAAAGAGAGATAGTGTGAAAGAGGAGAAACAGAAAGAGTAGGTAAAGAAAAAGTCGCACGAATTAATCACTCAGCAATCATGAACTCTATTAAACATGTATCTAATGTGGCCTTATGTTTAGAAGAAACAAACTGTTGGAATAGAACATTTGTGTAAAAAATATTTTTCGAATGCTGTGTAGTTTAGTAAATTGTATTAAATTAACAGTTGTTGAATGCATGTAGATGTTTTAATTCAAGTAGAAAAACTATCAAATAATTTTTTTCTTACTGTGTTTTGCCATTACCGTTTATCACTTCCACTGAGAGGTTTGTGTTGCCGAGGAGCTATCTAATCATACGTAGTTCGTCTTGTTTTACCATTTCTCTAAGTATATTGAGAGGTATGTTGATGGTATCGAAAGGACCAGGCAATTTTCATTGAGTTATTTCACACACAACTTTATGTATATGTATATAACCACGTTTGACTTGAGTCTTGATAAGCGTCTACGTTGTGTCTTATTCGTTATAGCTCAAACAACGAATGTACCTTCCTTCATGTGTTGAGTAAAGTAATAGGATGAAGATACGTTACAGGGTGCTTGAGTTTTCCTGGCCCTTGGAGAGTTAAGATGATTTCATTGCTTGTTTTTCTGTCTTCGTGTTTAAAAAAATATAACTATGTACCATTAAGAATGAATCTCAGCGCCTAGCCACATTTCCTAATCCTACATCTACCGGAAGCATCTTATGAACTGCGAATCAAAACGAAAGTGCGACTCAGATGGGTAAGACCTGCTTTTTAGATTCAAGATTATGATAGATCTAGAAATCTATAAGTTGGACACAAATTTACGTCAACAAACACACTCACATTGATTAAGATGTATACCCAGACTCAGCCCATTCAAGGTAAACTTTAAATCAAATCAGAATCGATCTAGATCTAGATCTAGACTAGATCTAGAGATCCAGTTCAGATTTAACGCCTAAATATGTAGATGTGGACGGTGAATTTGAAGAACCACTGCAAAAATTAGAACCTAACCTAGATTTATGTCAATTCAGATGTAGAATCTGATGTCCTCTACTCTGGAGCTGGACATCACTTCCAATGGAATATGAAATTGTGTTAATCATAGAATCAAGGTTAACATAATATAGCAATGCCAATCCACTGCCCGCAGGCCAGACAACTTTTACTAAAATTCAGTGCGCTACAGCCCATAGACCTAGACATAAAAAACAACGTTTGCTCATTATAACTACAGGGTCATTTTATTACGTATTGAGATCAGACTTGGTGTACAATCAGAAAATATATTCTTTAACACTTCTGCGGTAAAACGGTATCGATCAGCCGTCTTGAAGTGTTGTTTCTGAGCAAGTTTTTTCTTTTTGTTCGCCGCTCTCTAAAACTATTAGGACTACACATTTCGTCTTTGGATAGATCATTTTTTAACATTTTTTGTGCCATTTTTACTTACTTACATTATTTTTTGTCTGCCTATTTTCTCGTATTCGTCTTTGAAAGACACCCATCTTTCACAATAATGACACTTGGCATTCAAGACATGCAGGCCTGCTAAGCCTTTGGCGTAGCGCATGAACCGACATTTGTTTCGCGACATCACATGGCTAAGAGCGCTTCTCTAATTGGTCGAGTGAACTGGGTTAGGCGGGTTCATCTCATTGGATTGTCAATATTTTAATACTGACTTGCAAGGGGTGTTCAGGGTAGATCTATGTAAATAAAATAGATAGCGATCAGATTTTAAAACATCAAAATGCTATTGAAACATAAAGTATCCATTCCGTTTCTAATAATTTTGGAGCAATTTAGAAACATTGTTTTTTTTTTTTTAAACAGTTTTTACTCAAACTAAGCGCTTAGCGTAGTATGCTGAATTAACTTTTACCCTCTGTTGTATTCAGTTTTAAATAATCTATTAACGCATCTACAATATGGGGAATTTTATCTGCTGTCAAAACGAATAGATTGTTTTCTTTTATGTGAAAAAAAATAAATAGCGGCACATTTGCAGTTGCCTGTAGACCTATATACAGAGTAATTATTTCTTAACTATGCTTATGGCATGAAGATAACACCTTATCTACAAAGTTAGCTTAATATCCGATTGGTGGTTTCTAACTATTCATTCTAGATCTAGCTCTTGCTCTTGGCATCTCTGGGAGGTTGGGCTCTGATCTGACAAATCCTGTTAAATGTAAAATTAGTGTTCTCTAGGACTGATTGAACAACTAAGTACAATAATGTACTAACTTCTGAGGCTAGGGTGATTTCATGAGGAATCACGCCATTGTTACAATTCTAATACGGTACATGTACCAAGTCCTACGAAAGAAGGAAGTTGAAGCATAAGAGATATTCAATGAACATTGTATTATCTCTCTGTATCTAACCCAAGCCGCTGTGAATTCCCTTTTTTTTTCTATCTCTTTTTATAAAGAAGCTCCTGTTGGAAAATATGGATGCCCTGATTGCACGAATAATCGCATTATCATTCATGTGTGCCAGGATGGCTCTAAACTAAAGTTACCTGTATGGCAAGTGTAGAATGGAAGATAATTTATGCCATCAACATAATTTATGCATAACCTTTCCATCCTGATTATAATAAATTAAGAAACAAAACAAAAATGCAATTTAACCACCTAGGTTGATACTTATGATAAGGACATTTTGGAGGTGGTTACTTCCAAAAAGTAGAAAAAACAATGAAGTGGTTAATTATGCATAAATTAACTAATGCATATTTTTTTTTACAAAGTAAGAAACTAAAAGGCACATGTATTACACTTCTACCTACAAAATTGTATGGAAACATCTCAGTAAATATAGGATTTTTATTGGGGGGGGGGGGCTTTACGTCCTTAGGTCCTAAATAAAGAAATGGGAGTTTGGATCAGAGGATATTTTATGCTAATTTATACAAAAATTAACCTTCAGAAAGAAAATCTTCATAATTATCTCTGATAAATCAGGATTCTATATAAAAAAATACACATGTATGTAAAAGTTCATGGAAATATGTTACTGAATAAAGATATTAAGAGGTTTTAACTTCCTTCACAAAAAAAAAAAAAACAACAAAAAACAAAGCACCGAAAAGGTCCATGCTCAGTTTTGGATTACATAAATGCTCATAACTTTTTTTTTTCTGGACCGATTCTCAAAATTGAAAAAAATTCTTCTTTTGAAAGCAAGTTTTATAATTTCCAATCATTAGTAGGTAAATATTACAGCTTTGAACTTTTGGATTGGCATTGCTACATAATATAGAATTACAAATTGAAATAAAGTCGCGTGAAATAAAGCAGTTTATTGGGATGGTGTGGGTATCGCACAATATTCTTTGTACAAACGCTGCATAATTGTAGGAATAACAGTAGCTATTTGTAGAACACAAAAACAAATCCGTAGCTTAGTATTATTTTTGTTTGCTGGATTTAGACTTTTCAATTTACTCTTTTCAAAAGTTAGACATATATATATATATATATATATATATATATATATATATATATATATATATATGATTCAATTGGCACATGATAGTTCTGTGCTTGAAAAAACGTGAGGGGTTTTGTCTTCCCTTTAGTTAATCCTACTCTACTACCAATGGCTTTAAAATCTCAATATGTAGATCTAATTAAAAAAAAAATTAGGTTATTGATCTGACAAAACCTAACTACGCCTACGATAGCGTGAATCTAATGCATCGGATATACTAGGCTTTGATTACACTGGCTTAGCTAAACAATTACATGTATTGTGGTTTTAAGCAATATATATACTTTGTAAATCTCTAAATCTAAATATAGCACTAGATCTAGTAGTCTTTAATCAGCAACTGAAAACACAATACTTACTGCCCAGGAACCTTAATCAGACGTACTCAAACTAGATCTAGATCTAGATCTAGCTTGATCTAAGTCTAGATATGTATGGTGCACCTTAATATTTTGCAGTCATGTATTTAAATACATTTACAGAGTAAGTTTATGGATGTCTCATATTATTTTAGTGATTTATTTTTAAATTTTTAAATTATGATAATGAAAGATTGCAGTTTGAGTGATCTCTCACAGCCTTAGTCCATAGCAGGGAGGCGCCAATTGCAGTCCGGAATTTAGTTAAAACTGTCTTAGTTTCACTATTTTTATGTATTTAGAACCTTAAAAAATTTGTTGGCTTAAATTTCATTAGAAAATTAACCGTTTTGGTTATAAATTTTTACACATAGGTCAGGAAAAATGCTGGTACAGTGCTCTTTTCTATGCTTGTTGTCATGGAAAGGAAGTTTGTTGGGACCAAAACTAATATGCCGGACGAAACTAGCAACCACTGAAAGGAAAGTACAAAAAAGTTGAAGTTTTTGCTCAGTCTGGAATTTGCGTGTCCTCAATCTGTGGAGGAGACTGTTCAATATGCATAGAAGCACGCAAGTTGGCATGCTAGGCCAAAAGTTGAGGAAAAGTATTGAAATTATACTGCATTCTAAGTATAAGGCAAAATATATTTTTTTGCTCATGAAAGACAGTCTGGAATGAGTTCATCTGTCTCATTGAAAAAAATGGGAGAAAGAGGCTCTTTACTTTTATGTGTCATATTATTCTTGCATGGTTTTTCTCATAAACAAGCTAATCATAAATTACCGTCAGAGCTGTGAGTCATTGATTCTTTCCGATAATTCTAAAAAAAAAGATATTCAGCTCTGTAGCAGATCATTTCTACCTTCCTCCTCTCTTCCTCTCTATATAAACCATCCCTATTCC
>JAWDGP010006756.1:5000-15722 GCA_033675545.1 Elysia crispata | reverse complement strand
AATTAATTTCAGTGAAGACACATCTCTATCTAGGGCCTAATTTAGTTATTAAAATTGAGAAAGTTTAACTAAATCTTCTAGGCACAGGATAATAATTATGAAACAAAAAATTTTTTATAAGTATGTATCAGTTAAACAACATTAAAAAAATCATGAATAATTTATTGGTTAAATGAAGTACCACAGCCTTAAAATCGACATACAGTAATTACAGATGTGCTTGACCTTTGCTTAAGCTTGTGACAATAAAATGGCCCTATGATCATCCATATATGATACAGAGACAACATGGAATATAAATATATATATATATATATATATATATATATATATATATATATATATATATATAAATTCATAAATTCCTCAATTCCGTAACGATCTGCAATGGTCATGCCTACAGTGGTATGCTTTCCCAAACACATTTCACCATCTGTCACTTTTCATTCACATACAGAATAAAAAAAAGGCATGTAAACCAAAGTGGTTGGGTGGCTACAAGCATATCAACTCAGCCTGTACATAAAATTATTACGACTGGAAAAAAAGAAAGAATTATAAACTACAGAGGAAAAAAGGCAAACAAAAACACTCACATCCATTTAAAGCAGCCAAGTTCAAGAATCACACCAATTTGCTCCACAGATCAAGGAATGGTAAGAGGAGACGTTTATAGTCATATACATTTTCATTCAGATGCGAGAGGGGAGGATGTTTAGCTTTGATGATCCAGCATGCACCATAGTGTTTGAGATTTCAAGTGAACCAGTTGTAGACATTTATGTTGGTTAACAATTTTCCTAGGCAAATAAGTAGCATTTTTAGCTGAGAAATATTGGCATGGCTTGAAGACTCTGGTCAGCATAACAGCCCAGCTATTTACCCACAATTATTAAATTTAATAGAATTACCATTTTAGAATCTCTTTTTTAAAACCTGGATTGTTTTTTTTTTTTTTTTTCAAGATTTAAATCAAACTATGATAAGCTTGTAAAAGGCATGTTATCTAGTGTATTACATGTCCAGTAGTATTCCTTTTATCTGTGTGGGAAATAACCCCTGTGTGTCAATAGGGGGAAACAACCCAACTGAGGTGAAATAATATTGGTTCAATTTATTACTTTCAGGGCTATCGTATTGCTAATATATGGAGAAAAAAAATTACCTTTACAATATTTAGATTAAAGGACTAAAAAAAAACCTCAAATAATAAAACTGGGCAAGGTTCAAGCCACTGATTTATTTCTAGTGCATTGGAATTTCAGGCCAAATTCAATACAAGAATTCAGGACTGGCAAATTCATGGTACAAAACTGATTATACCTTACTCTTTTGGCCTTTTGTGAACTACAGTATAGTGTGACTTTCATAGTGAAAATGAACTTGAATTATGTTACAAATAGATTGGGCTATCACTGTTTTAGGAGCATATGGTTGAAACAGAATTCTCCCAGTAAAATTCTAACAAACTGAAACCATTGACGTGAGGAAGGTAAAAGAATTAAACTTAGGCAAGTTCATGGTCAGAAAAGTATTCATAAGTAAAAAGAGGTAAAAAGAGCATTTCATTGCCTCCAATCAAGCCCACACAACCAGAAACATTTTAATTCCTTTTCAAAAATATCTTGTAAACACAGAATAGGACTAACTGTTCATGTTGCTGTACTGTATCAAATAGCAAAAATGAGGAAATCCTAAGTCTTATACAGAAATTAATTGTAAATGTCTTCATGCAGTGCTGTTTCTTGTCGTTTCATTTTGATATTTGAATTACATTTCTGTAGGAAATAAATATTTATTGTTTGTACCCCTCCATGCTTTATTTCTTAGTTGGCATTTCTGCACAGGAAAATTTCAGAATGCAGTTTTATAATTCTAAATTAAGAAACCTTGAATTTATTGAGAGTGAAAATTGATTTATTTTGATTTTTTATCACCATCACCAATATAACCATCTGAAATCTGATCTACTGACATCTTTTTCACTTTCAGTTTGGATGATTTTTGCCTTTTGCGGTGTCACACTTAAGTTCACAAAGATTTCTTCCAAAGGGGACAAAATATATATAAATATCCATTGGGGCTTACTCTAGAAATTTAGAGGACATAAAATAATTCAAGCTGCCTGGCAAAAGGAGGGAATGTAGTCAGCAGATATATCTTATGCAATGTTGTTTTTTTTCCAAAATTTTTACAACTACTTTCTAGCACAAAAAAAATATGTAAAGTCTTACTTATCTTATGCTATCAGGAAAAAGTGGAAACACGTCCTGTAGATTAATCTCTCAAAAAAAATGCGTCCTTAAATAAGTTCAAAGATGCAGCAGAGTTTTGCCTAGTCATGAAAAAGTTTTTAAAAAATAAGAATAATGACTTTTCAAAAGAAAGCAAAATACTTCAGAGTCATTAGTACCCTCAAAAGAATTATTTAATAATTCTTTAGGAATAATCAGAAAGTTTGAAACATATTCACCACACTTAATCCAAATTCTATATTGAGTATCAATCTTATACTTAGAAACAAAAACAATTTGAATACTTGAATAAAAAGTGTATTATCAACACTCTACTCATAGGAACTTATGCTGTACCACATTTCACAGTCAGGGTTGAAGATAAGAAATGCCAACAGATTGAAAAGATTTACACAATAACAGAGAAATAACTTTCTAACATATGAAAATTGTTTAAGGATGTATATTACCTTCAGTTATGTTTCTGAAAATAGAATAAAAATATACCAAACATCAATAATTTATCTTGGGAAAATATTTTCAACACCACAGAAAAACAATAACATGCTTTAGAAAAAAATGTTTGCAGTGTGAAAACTTTTTGTTCACCAAGGCTGTTCAGAACAATGTTGGACATGCCACCAAGGTGCATAAATCATATCTCAAAATAATATTGTGTGTGAGGTATCTGCGTCATTCTGTTCTTATTTCTTTAGAGAGATATAAACTTTCATTAAAATTTAAAATAAAAGTAGTTCAATCATAGGGACATTAAATTGCCTACAAGATCTAACAAATGTTGCCTGAGTTCCCTTTGAGTTTTTTGTACACCAGCAAAAGATCTTTGATAGTTGATAGCTCAACAGTCTCTACATAAAATACATTGCAGGTTCAAATTTTTGCAAAACATACCAAGCATTCTATCTGTTTGCATATTTGGACTTAATAATAAAATTTGATATGATGGTGGGCTACAACCATTTCAAAGATCCAATGCAGAGCATTTTCCTTCCGGTCTAAATGTATCACAAATCTTTAAAGGTAACAATATTTAGAACACTGCATTTTTCTGAAGGTAAAATTATCAGGAATCTATGAAAAGATGTTACAATTTTCTTACAAGTGGTAAGAATAAAAGTCATTAATCTACCTTTTTTCCTTATTTAATATTCTAACATAGTGCCAATCGGATAAGATGTAGAGCAATGGCTCTTCTAAAAATGCTCTCTGCAAACTGCTTTCAAACACATGATTTTATGCAAGACCAGTTCAGAGGTGTAAGATAATCAATTCAATTATTTTGATCATATAATACCTTGAATTATTTACTTACTTTGTAAGCTCCTCTCGGAGGAATCCAACCCAAACTCACATGCATATAACTTACAGTGCCTTTTTTGTACACATGTGGCTAAAATGTGAACAAAGCCAAATTTCTCTAAGTATTTAGAACAGTTTCTGAGTTTAATTTGTCAAATAGATAATATTATTAAAAATAAGTAACAATGATAATAATAAAAAATATATAATTACATAAATGAAAGATAGGTTTTTACCTCCATGAAATGATAGCATTTCCAAAAGGATTCCTCAAAAAAAGTCAAGCAACCCATGGTCAAAGTAAATTTTTTTAACAGAGGCAAATTTTTAATCAATATAATTATAGTGAGTGGTGTCTACAGTTTCACACAAGATTATTTATTTTTGATAAAATTACTAAAATGCAGCATCTCCTTATTTTATATTTTTATCTTTGTTTCTCCGATTTATTTGTTGAGAAACAAAATATTTTGCAACAAATAAAATAAAATGCACCTATGATTTACAATTTGGGCACATGAATTCTCCAATGGACTGCTTCACTTTGATGACATTTTCTTTAAAAAAAAACAGAATCAATGAGAAGTCATAATTTTTAAAGCTTCAAAGACAAGTTAGCAAAAAATGTTTATATATTGATGCCATGTATGTTTTTGTTTTTTTTTTTTTGTTTTTTTTTTTTTTTTTGAAGAGAGGGAATGAAGTTGCAATATTAAATTAAAAGTTTAGCTTATCAAATTCATTTGTTCCTCAAGATGCTCATTGGCCCGAATCCCATTTTCATCTTCATCCTCTTCTTCCTCAGCCCTGCCCTCCTGCACGTGTCCAGCACCCACCTGTGACTCCACAGTGTCTTGGCTATCTGCAGAAATGCGTGAATGGCCCCTGTAAAGCAAACCAAGCTCCTTACGGCAGAGGGCCATAGCAACTGTGGGTATCAAGGTGCAAGGCACTAGGTAGAGCAGAGCTGGCTGGCCCGACTCCATCAGCATAAGAGACACCATGCACAGAACCATACCAATCAGATAACCAGCAACAGCAACGATGAAGTAGAGCGTGCGACCATTGTGAATCCCTCCTCTTCTCAGTCTCACATCGCAAACTGCGTTGTAAGCAACAAGCAAACCTGGGATAATCACATCGCCAAACCCGAGGAGAGAGTAGGATCTCTCACGGCACATGTATAGAGGTGAATCCCCAAACAGAGGGATCAGAAAAACCATCGGTAAAGATTCTTTGGATCCCCCTTTTCCCCCTGTAGCCACAGAAACCATGACACTTTCTCCGTCAGAGGTCAGCAATGGCGTGATGAACACAAAGAAAACATCATAGAGCAGAAGCATAACCAGGAGGATGCTGATGATCTTTAAGGACGGCAGACGCAGGTTCTGAATCAGGTACACACAGAAGCAAGCACCCAGTATGTCCTGCAAGACCCATGCGTATGATGCATGCCGTTCTACAGCCCAGAAAATGCCAAGTGTTAAGCATGGCATCAGCAGAATCAGGCTTCCCAAGTTGGCCTGCAGGAAAAAATCAAAGGCAGAAAAGATGAAAAAAAAATTAAGGTTTAAGTATTTCACTAATGCTAATAGGAAGATGGTACTGAAATGTATCGGAAACAGATTCAATAAAAATAATATTTAAATCTCAAATATTTGAATAAATGGGGTACCTTCTAAGATTTGAACTATAATTATGTATGTATTCACTTTTTTCCTTAGTGTATAAAAACAAGTGAACCAATAATTACAGTGAAGCATTTTCATAGCAAATGCTAATTTAAAATCAAACTCACTGGAAATGATTCAAATCTCTCAGTTCACCATTTTTTACAGTAATGCATTATTTTAGTGTAAAATTTGATGAAAATCCACACTGTGTCACCTTTGATCTTTTACCATTAGAATATTATTAGAGCAGGGTATTCCGTTTCTTAGTCTTTCTTCATAGGCATATTCTCCCCATTTTGGTCAAAAGTGTTACATTTAAGCTCAATTTTCATTTTCTAAATTTGGTGTATACATATATAATCTATTAAGAAATAAATAACATTTATAGAACTATTTTTTAAAAATGTCATACCTTAGATTTAAAGCAAGGCAGTCTATTCAGTGGGATGTCATAGTTTATGGGCATAATGCGGGTCCACAGAGGTAACAGGCAGCGGTAGAGGCTGTGTGCTCCAACAATGCAGAAAAGAGCTATGAACACATAGACCATGTAGTCATAGAAGAAGTAGAGAAGCAGAATGGTGGTACAGATAAAGGCAAACCAAATTAGAACACCACACACTGTGAAAGGAAGCCCTTCCTCTTCACTCTCTTCTGTATCTATACTGCTTGCTCTCACTTTCGATCTTTGCTTCCATGCCTGTTCCTCGGAGTATGCAGCCCAGACCCCACCAAACATTACCAACAGAGTAGAGGCGAATATGATGAACATCATGTTTGCATCCCACCGAGGTCTTGACGGGGCATATAAGCTCACTCTGACTTGTCCACCAGAATGAATGATTGTCTGGTAATCATGCCAAGAGATAACAGCCAGGGTGATGTTTAAAGCTCCATACTCGGTCTTGTTGCCCCCAGGTAGGGGAGTGAGACTGGAGTTAGCATAATCCACCACCAGCACAGCTCTGGCACTTGCAGCCTCAGCAATGAGAGCTTTCAGGGTGAATGAGCAGTTGCCCCTCATGACTGCCACCAGAGTGTGATGCGATGAAATTTGATGACCTCTGTACTCACTAAGGTCACATCCCTCTATATCTGATAAATCTTTCAGGTTAAGGGGGGAAGCATTTTCCAGGGTTTTTGGAAGCTGCTGGTATTGATCATTGTACTGTATACAATACTTGTCTGTGGATGGCTGTCCAGAGTCTGAGACCACTTCTAAAATTGCATTTCCAACAGCATGAGTCTGCAATATATCATGGTAAAAAAAAGCTGAAATATAACTTTGGAACTCTTATAATCATGTCATTGGCAGACAGATTTTTATACTTCTACTTACTGGCCTTACTGGGAAAAATCATTATTTTTGTCTACTGATACTTCTCTCTTTTTTCTGCTCTGGGTTGCTTTAATTTTTCTCTTGTCATTGGTTTAGATAAGACACGGCTGTTTAAAAACCACTGAAAGTGGCCCTTTAGTTTTGGAGTATGCGCCAGCAGTGGGCGGATCCGTAATAAATCACCTGTCAGGCTGAGCGCAGTTAACTTAGGAGACGATAAACTTTGTGGAGCCCTCACAGCACAGGCAAGCGTGCTTGTGCATCACCTGTGATTCTCAAGAATCACAATTTTCACCAGTTTTCAGATTGTAATATCTCTGCTATTACTTTTTCAAGAAATTTTGTGCTTAGATTCATTTTAAAGCCCGCGTTTTGACCAAGACAACCCAATAACTTTCACCATACACAAATAAGATTTTTTAAAATTATACTAAAATGTCCACGTCGCAAATGAAAAATGCTCGAGTTTATAATTATGACAATGCTCTTGTTTCAGAATGAATATTTCCTAAACCAGACAATATTTTCACTCCAAACCCATTTTATAGCTTAAAACAATTAAATATGAATTCCTTATGAAACTTTCGACCGCAGAAAGTTTTTATGTGATTTTATATGATTTTTTGAAAATATATATATATAAATATCTCTCGAGAGAATCATGGTACTAGATTTAGAACCAATAAAAGAAGAGCCACGCTACTACTCAGGATATGGAGATAAAGGATAAACTTAGGAAACAACGAATAAAGAATCTTAAGCGGGTAGCTGTGTAAAAAGGTCATGATCAGAAACTTAAACCAAGCTAAAGAACTCAAAATTCTTCGCAGTTGCCGTTTGGTATGTGCATTATTTAACATGTTAATGAATCACTGGTGAAATTTCATCATAAAATACTGTTCCAAAAGCTTCATTTGGCATCATTAAAAACTGTCATCTCTGTAATGAAATGCAGCTGCTACCAAATTCCTGGGCATCAAAACTTCTCTGTATTTCTTTCAATTTTTTAAGAAATAAAACTTCCATTATTTTCCCCAATGCTAAATAAATATGGTACCTTCACATTATATGCTTGCTGTCAACATTAATGCAGCCAGTCACATTAAACATTAAAAATGATGCATCTAAAACACCCCAGCTCAAAATCGGGAATCCCTGTTCCACCAAGCAGTTGATCTCATGACCTGATCAGGTTACTGGCAGCGGCAAGCAGGTGACTGGCGAACTAAAGAGCCACCTCTTAACAACCGAGAAGAAGAAAAAATTTTAGTTTGTAGCTGTTAATTAAGTTAAACTTACAGGCAAATTTTTTGGTTTTGTAGTTCAGACAATGGTATGGTAAAATTCAGATTTTCAACTATTGCAAACCCATTTAATATAATCACTTCCCTAAACTGCTGCTTTTGAAAGAGAAGACTGGGCAGCCTTTCAAATGAATCAAAATGAATAAAAATCGTGAGGGAACAAATTTGCAGAAATAAGTGGTTCGGCAGTATTTTTAAGTGTGTGAAAAACTATGTATTGAATTATCATATTATTATCAATCTTCACTCAATATTAAACAAATATTTGTCACAAACTGATCTTTCCAACGATTTTAAATGAAACAGATTTGGTGTCAACACTTGGTTGTATTTGAGGCAGAAAAGAAAAAAAGTTTTTTTACGTATATCTGATGATCTCAGCACTAGATCTCAGTCAATAAAGCCTCAAAGTTGAGCTTCCTTAACTACCAGCAGGAAAAGAATTGCAATGTTGCCCACTATGACTGAGCGAGTACAGCATTTTGTGAATTTATTAACCCAGGGAAATCTTTGTGCCGAACATTATTGGGTAATACCACAGTGTTGCGGTCCCGGAAATTAAAATGGCGGCACTGATCCAATCAAATTATTATCTTGCAAAAATCAAAAGACAACTTCTTCAGTAGAGGCGTTTCCGTATAAAATATTGAACTTGTTTTGGCCATTTTTAATGCGCAGTAACAATCTGGCCAATTGTGGCTGATTTGTTTAAATCCAGGGACCGCAATACTGCAGTATTACCCATTATTGAATGAAGTTCTGTACTTCACGAGTACAGAAAAAATAAACGAATTAGTAGGCGAACTGGCACTTTTCATTGATAAAAACAGGACCTATTCTCACAGATATGTCTGTGTTAATGGTTGTGAAATGTAGACCTAAATATCATATCTAGCACAGGACAAACTAACAGCGTGGCAATTTCTAAATTTCCTGGAGGAGCCGATAGACCTAGATCTAGATCTAGATCTAGATCTAGCTCTTTCATGACCCTCCTTATGGTATAATTTAGAACTTGAATACACCTTACCCTTTGAAAGAAAACTGAAACCAGCAACAGTAAGATATATGCGGAAATTAGTTTTGTGGCAGACATCTCGGATTGTTCTACACGTAGTACAAAGTCGAGGCTACAATCAAGTTAGTTAGAACTAGACGTCTAGATCTAGATCTATAGATCTAGAATATAGATTCTCTATCCAAGTCGCAAAGAACAAAGTCTTTCAAACCCAACAGCAGTTGATCTTATGACCATGTACCTATATTTAGATCTAATGTATTACATTTCACAGATCGAATCGATTAGAAATTTAGGTGCCCTAAGACAAGAGCCCACAGATAAAGTGCTGTTTTGTCCTAGTCAATATCGCGATCAAAACATTTCAACAAGGGTTATCACTCTCAATCTTTTTTTTTTTTTTTTTAGCAACGCACTAATCACTGGAGTAGTCTTTTCCTCATATCAGGGTCGATAATTTCTGAAACTAGAAAACAGTAATATTCTGGATTCTGTGTAATTGCCAATTTATTTTAAAGACGTTTCTAAACGCTACTCGAAGGCTTTAAATTCCAACAAAAAAAGGGCCAAGAAATGCCCTGCCATGCGGGCATGAGCTGGTGAAAACTCGAAACCGTCATTGTTATTCTAGAGCCAATGTTAGTGAGTTACAGTTTGACATTTTTGTGAAAATGTCCTCTGCGGGGCTACTTTTAACTGACCTTCATATAAGTGGCTTTTTTTTTTTTAATTAGTTTTTTTTAGCTTCCCCACACGACTGGACATGCTTGAAAATGATTTTAATACACAATTATCCTTTTCATTTCTACACCAAAGTTTAACTCATTTCAAATTGTCTTATTTCACGTTAAAAATATAATTATATGGGCCGTTATTTCGTCGATGCCTGAGCAGTTGCAAACAAAGTGGGAAGTGGCAACTGATGTCATACGCTAAGAAATTCTGTTCGGAGCAGTTACGGTCGCAGTTCAGACTATAATGATCATTACCTTGAAATTTAATAGTGCCTCAGCACATGATGCAAGAGCGCAAGAGATGGATACGTGCTGCTCATGTCTGCTTGCATGACATGATATCTTGTATTGCCTCAACAGCATTTTTGTCCGACGCGAGTCGCGTTTTGCAAACTCGGAAAAGTTTAAGCGACGCATTTACAGCGGGGATAACATTGCATAAGGAAAAAAGAAACTTACCAAACTTATCCAAGAGTGGCAATAAATTATTAGGAGTTAATTGTATATAAGAGTGGCGCATCTTACATTCATTCTTCCAAACAAATCTAGCAACCAACATTTCTTTGTTTTTTCTCTTCGAGTTATATTGATGGCGCTAGAGAGAATTGTTGATGTAACCTTTCAGTTTGGTAGGTTTGTAATTTGATAAAATTTATCCGAGATAAGATCATCTCTGGCCACAATTACCGGGTCTCCTTAAGTAATTTGGTTCAAACAAAATTATGTTTTAAGGAATATGTATTTATAAACTTCACCGGGCCATAGTTTGACTTACTTCACTTTGTTTTTGTTATTCTGAATATTCCGGCGAACTGCTTTTTTTTTTATTATTTATTTAACAATTTTTGGTTTCCACGCAAAAAAATGTAGGCTCCTTGCAAACACTTGCCCAAACTATAGAACCAATGTTCATGTAGGCCAATGCTCTGGCAGACGCCGGATCTCGAGTTTTTCCGATGATCTTCAGCTAATGGTTTTAATTTGGGCTACCATCCTTTGTAAAAAAAAAAAAGTATACATGACCGCATTTGTTAAAACGGCAAAAGTAAGATTTTGTTTTTTACTTTGACTAACAAAAAGACATAGAACAGCTAGTTACG
>JAWDGP010006755.1:0-14660 GCA_033675545.1 Elysia crispata | reverse complement strand
GTTTCATGGTAAGAGCTTTGTCAGAGGCATAAATTTGGAGAGCGCACTCGACTCTAGAGTACCTTGAAAGTGTTGACACCGTTGATGCAGTACAGGCCTCACTGAGCTCCTCCATGCCCTGCTAAGAGCACGTTGATTACGAGCTTTGAATTCGCTTTTATAAAACTTGGATTGATTGGAATATTGTCAGGAAAAAAGATGCGTTGCACCTTTTCTGATAGATATTACCTTAATATTTAAGTCCGTTATTTTACTGATAACAAGCATCAATTTTAATTAAGAGGCTAGGTGTAGGTCAGGATTTAATTTGTTCATTGGATCTTGAGTCGTGGAAAAGACTGCCCTGGATTGGTTGGGTTTTTTTAAGTATCAGATAGCGGACATGTTAACCTATCATTACTTTGGCATCCTGTGGTCTTTTCTTGTTTGGTCGTTCAGCTAGAGAAGAATATCTTTCTTCCACGTTTGAGACGTAGGCACTAGAGATATTTGTTGTTGTTTTATTTTCCCTGTTCTCTTCTAACCCTGATCTTTTACCTCCTTGGTTTGTTACTTGTAAATATACCCTGACTTCTTTTAATTAATTCCGCCATTTCCGTCTTGTTCTCACCACTTCGTTTTAACAATCAACTAATCAAAATGGCAATAGTAGCGGCATTTTTGTTATTTTGGAGCTCTTTGATCTATCAATACCTTTTAATGATCACGATATTGTCTGGTTTATGTTTAAGCTATTGATGTTTATAGAGATGAAAGGAAGATAGTAATTGTTCTAACCGCTGCAGGCAAGATTTTTGACGTTCCTAAACAATTAAGACTTTTGCTATACAAGGGACCCAAGAGAGAAGTCACACAATACACTTTGAGTGAACACGACAATTTTTCTTTTACTGCATAAACGAAACTTAAGGACGAAATAGACATCTGAAACGGTCCATTCCAGAACATAGCTCTGACCAGATGAAGCGAGACAAGGATTATTGGCTTTTGGGTAGAGTTGTCAGAGAGATGCGCACACTCGAAATGTCACCTGGCACGGTGCAGGACAACTCCAACAGGTTGATTTTCGAGTACCGCCCGACTCCGGTTTCAATCTGCTGAGCTGATGACGTTCAATCGCAAGACTAAAACCTAACTAGATTTAACCTGTGGGTCTGTACCTAACCTGATAAGAAAACTTTTTTCTTTAAATCTTACAAAAACTTCATTCACAAGTTATACTAAAATTAGATAAATTTCACTTAATGTTTCTGTATTTATAAAAAATACCTGCTTTGTTAAAAAAAAAAAGCACGTTGTGTCATTTGATACGAAAAAAAAAAAAACAAGTTCGCCATCATTCACAGTTTAGACCAACCAAGATTCAAAACGTTATCATACTAATCAAATGTTAGCCTCTAAGCATGATTGCTTGAATACCAAAGCACATGAACCATAACTGAAAAAAAAAGTTAACGCTTCAAACTGTAAACGGCGGGAAATAATTTACATTGAGCGTAACCACATAAAACATAAAGACAGGAACATCTCTAATCGGGATTGGCGGGGGGGAATAAACTTTAACAAAGTATCAAAATGCCCTATGTATTAGGTTGTTCATTGACAGGAAGAAAAATTTGAGACATCACATTAATTTTGTAGATCTGTGATTCTTGGATAGTTCTTTTATCTCGGGCCAAGGCGTTTTGTTACAAGTATTGCTTTTTAATAGCAGTAACTGTATACTGAATGATCTTATGGTGATAATCAAATGATTGTTGAGGAGTTCTTTGGTAATAGAAATAAATAAATAAACTATACCTTTTAAAGAATGACAACTAAAATTTAAGCTAGCATACAGGACGTTAAATCCTTTATTCGTGTGATTAAACGAGTGAAATACTAGCTAAACAAGTGAACAATGTGCCATTACAATCCTTACAACCAATCTCTACATTACAAAAACAATAAATTCAGCAGAACTCAAAGCCTTTACTCATATTCGTCTACCTTTCGTCTTTTTTGTGTCTCTTGTTATTTTCTCTTGGAAGGTAGGCTACATTATTTTATTTTCACCTTATGCCAGATTTTACATTTCTTGAAAATATGAAAGAGAAAAAATAATGGCAATTTTAATTTTCTGTTGGGCTAAATAAGAAATGCCTTAAAGAGCTATAGAGATAAAATGTTAGTTAAAACTATACGACCGGGCAACGAAGCTATGGTGTAAGATTAATCTTTGAACAACTTCAACGTTCAAGTGCAAATTGACCAGATTTTTAATAAAGAAAGCAGTAAGTACTAACTGGCCTCTCATGAGCACCTGTTTTGATTTTTTTTTTTTGCTTGTTGGTTGTGCTTTTTTTTTTCTTTTATATCAAAAAGGAAATGTATTTGATTTTTATGCAAAACCTTTCAGCAAAAAAATTAAACTAGAAATTTGTTTCCTTAATATATGAAACTTGAAGCTCACAATTACACTTTGAAACATACTATAATTAGGTAAAAAAAACATATTGGGTTAACAAGTCTACAGGAAAGTGCTTTAAAATATTTACCTTTTCTGATTGTTATTTCTCTTGCCCTAAAGAGTGGCGTCGTTTGTTCTATTGCTCTATCTTCACACTCACAGTAGATTCGTACCTAGCGAGATTGTCCGAAATTTGTTGCGAAAGATTTTTAGATTTAAAATAAATGCCACAGGACTTTCAGTCACCTCTGAATTTTAAATATCAGATAAATCATAACTCACCACCGAAAATGAAAACTTCGCACAGAGATAGGGTGTTGCTGCTATGCCCTGAGACAATCTTGACACTTTTGACAGGGAAGCTGATCCTGGGAGACGGAATCACAACATAGTCGTCTTCATCGTATAGTGCAGGCTCTGTGTAGCTGTAGGATGATGTGGCTGAGTTCGAGTCGGACTGGGCTGTCAGTCGGAAACCCATTAGACGGTCGCTACAGCCTATGCCACAATCGACTGGTGATACAAACAAGAGACTGGCTCAGTTATCTGGGTTAGTGTAATGGACAGGCTAAAGCCGTCACCTTCTCTAATCCGTGGCTATAAGACACCAAAGTATAAAGAAGATTTTGACAAAGTGAACCTATGCATCTCTTTAAGTGAAGATGAAGGCTTTGACGCCAGAACAGAAAGGAAGAGAGTCATACATATATCTATACTCAATGTAATAATTATTGGTTCAGAACACTTTTTGAGAAAAAATCATAAAGTAGAATTACGATGTCTTGTATTAATATGAAATAGCAGATCTATGGGCTGTGCAGAAGATCTCACACATGGTTACTTAAACCATAAGTTAGAATTACATTATGTCTTGTTTTAACATGAACTAGCATATGTATGGGTTGTTCAGAAGACTCACCGCTGCGTTACTCTTGTTTTTATAAGAATAAATGTGTACATTATGGAACTGAACACGCTTGTGTTTGCTCATTTCTTTGCTCCAGCTCTTAAAGTAGACTGTAGAAGAAACCAGTGTTTATATCCTCTGCTTGTTGTATGTGAGGTTGGTTTGACTTTATACAAAGCGATGTACGGGGTTGACTAGAGGTTTTTGGCCGGTAGAACAAAGATGTGTTCCTTTGAACTAATCCGTTCAACATTATGGCGATCAAATTACATTATAATTTTAAAATCTTCAAATTTCCTTTGATTCAGATGGAGAAAAAGCTGATGACGAACATAAGCAAGAGAAGGAGAGGGAGAGCGAGGATTGGAAGGAGTCAGGAGAAAGAGAAGGAGGGACAAAAAGAAATGGTTGGAAGGAGTGCGGGAGAAAGAGAAGGAGGGACAAAAAGGAATGGTTGGAAGGAGTGCGGGAGAAAGAGAAGGAGGGACAAAAAGGAATGGTTGGAAGGAGTGCGGGAGAAAGAGAAGGAGGGACAAAAAGGAATGGTTGGAAGGAGTGCGGGAGAAAGAGAAGGAGGGACAAAAAGAAATGGTTGGAAGGAGTGCGGGAGAAAGAGAAGGAGGGACAAAAAGGAATGGTTGGAAGGAGTGCGGGAGAAAGAGAAGGAGGGACACAAAAAAAATGGTTGGAAGGAGTGCGGGAGAAAGAGAAGGAGGGACAAAAAGGAATGGTTGGAAGGAGTGCGGGAGAAAGAGAAGGAGGGACAAAAAGAAATGGTTGGAAGGAGTGCAGGAGAAAGAGAAGGAGGGACAAAAAGAAATGGTTGGAAGGAGTGCAGGAGAAAGAGAAGGAGGGACAAAAAGAAATGGTTGGAAGGAGTGCAGGAGAAAGAGAAGGAGGGACAAAAAGAAATGGTTGGAAGGAGTGCGGGAGAAAGAGAAGGAGGGACAAAAAGGAATGGTTGGAAGGAGTGCAGGAGAAAGAGAAGGAGGGACAAAAAGGCTGGAAGGAGTGGGAGAATTGGAAGGAGTGCGGGAGAAAGAGAAGGAGGGACAAAAAGGAATGGTTGGAAGGAGTGCAGGAGAAAGAGAAGGAGGGACAAAAAGGAATGGTTGGAAGGAGTGCGGGAGAAAGAGAAGGAGGGACAAAAAGAAATGGTTGGAAGGAGTGCGGGAGAAAGAGAAGGAGGGACAAAAAGAAATGGTTGGAAGGAGTGCGGGAGAAAGAGAAGGAGGGACAAAAAGGAATGGTTGGAAGGAGTGCGGGAGAAAGAGAAGGAGGGACAAAAAGGAATGGTTGGAAGGAGTCAGGAGAAAGAGAAGGAGGGACAAAAAGAAATGGTTGGAAGGAGTGCAGGAGAAAGAGAAGGAGGGACAAAAAGAAATGGTTGGAAGGAGTGCGGGAGAAAGAGAAGGAGGGACAAAAAGAAATGGTTGGAAGGAGTGCAGGAGAAAGAGAAGGAGGGACAAAAAGAAATGGTTGGAAGGAGTGCAGGAGAAAGAGAAGGAGGGACAAAAAGAAATGGTTGGAAGGAGTGCAGGAGAAAGAGAAGGAGGGACAAAAAAAATGGTTGGAAGGAGTGCGGGAGAAAGAGAAGGAGGGACAAAAAAAATGGTTGGAAGGAGTGCGGGAGAAAGAGAAGGAGGGACAAAAAGAAATGGTTGGAAGGAGTGCAGGAGAAAGAGAAGGAGGGACAAAAAGAAATGGTTGGAAGGAGTGCAGGAGAAAGAGAAGGAGGGACAAAAAGAAATGGTTGGAAGGAGTGCGGGAGAAAGAGAAGGAGGGACAAAAAGAAATGGTTGGAAGGAGTGCGGGAGTTGGAAGGAGTGCGGGAGAAAGAGAAGGAGGGACAAAAAGAAATGGTTGGAAGGAGTGCGGGAGAAAAAGGAGAGGTAGAGCAGAGGTTGGAAAGAGCGTGGGTGAAAGAGAAAGAGAGAGACACACATATACAGACAGAGAGACAGAGACAGAAACAGAGACAGAGAGCAAGGGTTTGAAGGAGTCGGCGAGAAAGAGAAGGAAAGAAATAGAGAGCAAGGAAGTATAGAATCATAAAGTATTGACATTGACATTAATATAAATTCTGAACGTGTTTGTTGCATTTTGAAAATAATCTTATAAGCCAGTTTTAAAAGATGGAAACTGATCGGTTTTGTTTTATCAATAAAAACTGTAGATTGGCGAAAAGAAAACCAAGTTTGCGTAGATTTCTTCAATGTTAAGGGTAATGGAAAAGATTTTTACATTGGAGAACCACACGATGGAAACAAAAAAGCTTCATGGCGCCCTGTTGTTATAGACATACCGTAATGGCAACAACAAAAATTTATCTGGTCGCGATGTAATCCACTTTCGGTAAAAAGAATTGATTATATTATGTTTTAGTTCTTTGGCAAATCATATAGCAGAGATTTCAAATCTTGATTTGTCCAATTTTACGAGAGAATCTTCTGCATGGAACTTTATCCATTTCCTAGTGGAGGAATCTAAGGAATTTAAAATGAGAAAATCGACAATAGTTTCTGTCTGGAGTGAGTGAATCCGCGGGTATCTCAACAAAAATTGAATCAGAGTGTTTGCAATTCATTTAAAAAAATGTAGGACATCGACAGAAAAGCTGTCAAAAAAGAAATAGTGATCACTTGGATTTAGCTTTATTTGTAGGAAGCGAAGTGCCACAAGAAAAAGGAATAAACAGGTGGACTATTCGAAGTTACATGAAGATGATTAAAAACTTCTTAGGGGAGTCAATCTCTTTAGAAGAAGTAGTAAAAGTGTTGATATGAAAAATACAAAGTCTACAGCAGGGATAGACCTTTCAACTTCTAGTTTTATATCCACAATTCTGGCATAGGCTAGGACCATCTTGGTTCAGCAGCTCCTATACCTCACTGTCTTAGAGAAGTCCAGCCATCTGTCCCTCCCAGATTCGCTGTTGTCTACACTGATCCACTAAAATGTGTCCTCGTAAAGGACAACGTGGAGAAACTAAGGGATGTTGCCTTCGTCTTTTACTTTACATGCTGACTGGAAATTCTAACGTTCAATGAAATCCGCCTCATATAAAGACAGTGCCTTCAACGACAAATCTGTTTAAAACGCAGACAAAGTCACTGTGCGACTAAAAAGAAAGATAAACCTGAAAAAAAGCTTTGAAAGTTATCGATAACTAATAGAAATTATGTGCCCTGCAACTTCCGCAAATTAGGTAAATATGGCAAAAGTTATAAACTTTGAATGCGAACAATAACTAAACAATAAGAACAATTTTAGTAAGTCTATGCCGTGACCATTAACTACGTGTATTTCAATGAGTCTATGTCGTGACCATTAACTACGTGTATTTGGATGAGTCTATGTCGTGACCATTAACTGCGTGTATTTTGGTGAGTCTTTGTCGTGACCATTAACTACGTGTATTTTGGTGAGTCTATGTCGTGACCATTAACTACGTGTATTTTGGTGAGTCTTTGTCGTGACCATTAACTACGTGTATTTTGGTGAGTCTATGTCGTGACCATTAACTACGTGTATTTGAGTGAGTCTATGGTGTGACGATTAACTACGTGTATCGGCTATGAGCGAATGTAGCACTTACGATGGCTTAACATTTTAAACGCAATTCTAATATTCATCAAAATGCATTCAAAATTATCGAAAAATAAAAACAAATGTCGACTTGAAGGAGTAAAATTACTTTCTTTCAGACTGTATGTGTGTTGAGGGGTAGGGGTTAACAGAATAAATCTATTCTTAACAAAATATCAGCTAATGATAAACACATCCAAAGCGGAGAAATGGATAAACGAGTTAAGGTTAATTCCATGGATGATGATTTTAACAAAGTTGCAGGGCCAATCTTTTTCATCACAAAATTATTTTGACGTGTAAGAAAAGATTTTCATCAATAAGAAAATGTCAAGATTAAAAAATGTTTAATATTTTCATCGTTTTAGGAAAGACCACCATCACTATCGCCTTAAACTAGATTTATAAATGTGTCCTTGGTGAGTACACAAGGCTCTCTATGTTACGATGTCTTTACAGATCAAAGTAAAGAAAAGAAGAAGAAGAAGAAGAAGAAGAAGAAGAAGAAGAAGAAGAAGAAGAAGAAGAAGAAGAAGAAGAAGAAGAAGAAGAAGAAGAAGAAGAAGAAGAAGAAGAAGAAGAAGATGAGGAGGAGGAGGAAGAAGAAGAAGAACAACAACAACAACATCAACAACAACAACAACAACAACAACAACAACAACAACAACAACAACAACAACAATAACAGCTAAAGGCGCTTGACCTGTTATATAGTTACTTTTTATCATAGAAAATAATCGACATTATTTTATGTTTAAAGTTTATAATCTAAGCTTATAATTATCGAGGAAATGGTGAAACATCTCTAGTTCAAGCTTCGTGTGTGGCGGCAATTAGAAAACCAAGGGCTCAGATTATTTGTCTCTCTGGCTATAGCGCTACTATAATTTTTCTTTCAGGGATTCTAAGTGGTAGCGATTATGTTCGTGCTTCTGCAAAGATAATTCTCTCTTGTGAGGTTCTCATGCCATGTTGAGTTTGAAGAGAGGTGAAAATGTGTGTGTGTGTGTGTGTGGAGACAGAGAGAGAGAGAGAGAGAGAGAGAGAGAGAGAGAGAGAGAGAGAGAGAGAGAGAGAGAGAAAGTTGCTTTATATGCGTAGCTAACTGTTAAAAAAAAGAATAAAGTGGGATACCATGCCTAATCATAAAGAAGAAAGAGTTACAATAATTGTTAAGGATTGAATTGAAAACTAGTTTTTAAAAAACGCATTGAAGTATGTTTGTTAAGATTTTTTGTTGACTTTAATGAACCTTCCTTATGTCTTAATTTCTTCTCAACTCTGTTGTAGATGACGAACCTGGTGACGTCCACAGCCTCTGAGAAGGTCACTGTCCACCAGCCAGGATACGATCTGTCTGTGTCAGTATGGGTACAGGTAGACCGGGCAGAATCTCTAGTTGCGACAGGAATAATCCCATCCACAGCGTTCCTAGGATAATAGCTATATGGCGCACCATCAGGAGGTCTGTACCTAGAGGACTGTCGGGCTGTCTGTTTTAGAGCCACTTTACGGCCTGGGGAGAGACAAGACAGGATTAGCTCACACCTTCTAGTATTATCATCTCTTTAGATTGACATTGTGAAACTGCATCCCTTCCTCCTATTTTTTTAAAGCAAACTTTTATTGTGAGATATTTTTTAAAATCATGATTGTAGTAGAACATATTGGCATTTAAAATAAATAAAATTTCCTGCTTGGAATACGGGATCGAGAATTCATGGATTTATTTTTTGAAAGAAAATTATCATTCAGTTAAAATGGCCCGGATTAGAAATAAAGGCGTAAAAGGACCGCAGAATGATTAGTGTATTTTAAACCATTCTTGGGTGCTCCAATTGTAACTGACACCTCAATATTTTGAAAATGGGCGTTTAACTGTATATATATATATATATATATATATATATATATATATACTTTTTTCTTATTGACTATCTCATAATCTGTCTGGCCCGGTGCATGCCAAAGCCGGCTTATTTCGTGTTCTTAAAACGTAACAATGTTTGAAGTATCATGCATAAAAAAGACCTGATCTGTCAAAAGTTGAAAAATGTACCTCGCCCCCAGTAAAAAGAAACTGTAATTTCTGTTTGTTTAAGTTTTAGGACTTTACATCTTGAATGGTTTTTAAAATCAAACTTTTAAGAGGCCATTTTTTGTGTCTTTGTTTTGTGAGATTGTTTTACATGTATTTTATTAAATTGAGATTCACATTTACCATGATCTAGTCATTGTGTTACATCATTTCCAACTAATATGGTTAGTACACCGCATCTTGTCATTGTGTTACATCATTTCCAACTAATATGGTTAGTACACCGCATCTAGTCATTGTGTTACATCATTTCCAACTAATATGGTTAGTACACCGCATCTTGTCATTGTGTTACGTCATTTCCAACTAATATGGTTAGTACACCGCATCTAGTCATTGTGTTACATCATTTCCAACTAATATGGTTAGTACACCGCATCTAGTCATTGTGTTACATCATTTCCAACTAATATGGTTAGTACACCGCATCTAGTCATTGTGTTACATCATTTCCAACTAATATGGTTAGTACACCGCATCTAGTCATTGTGTTACGTCATTTCCAACTAATATGGTTAGTACACCGCATCTAGTCATTGTGTTACGTCATTTCCAACTAATATGTTTAATACACCGCATCTTGTCATTGTGTTACATCATTTCCAACTAATATGGTTAGTACACCGCATCTAGTCATTGTGTTACATCATTTCCAACTAATATGGTTAGTACACCGCATCTAGTCATTGTGTTACATCATTTCCAACTAATATGGTTAGTACACCGCATCTAGTCATTGTGTTACATCATTTCCAACTAATATGGTTAGTACACCGCATCTAGTCATTGTGTTACATCATTTCCAACTAATATGGTTAGTACACCGCATCTTGTCATTGTGTTACATCATTTCCAACTAATATGGTTAGTACACCGCATCTTGTCATTGTGTTACATCATTTCCAACTAATATGGTTAGTACACCGCATCTTGTCATTTGTCATTGTGTTACATCATTTCGAACTAATATGGTTAGTACACCATCTTGTCATTGTGTTACATCATTTCCAACTAATATGGTTAGTACACCGCATCTAGTCATTGTGTTACATCATTTCCAACTAATATGGTTAGTACACCGCATCTAGTCATTGTGTTACATCATTTCCAACTAATATGGTTAGTACACCGCATCTAGTCATTGTGTTACATCATTTCCAACTAATATGGTTAGTACACCGCATCTAGTCATTGTGTTACATCATTTCGAACTAATATGGTTAGTACACCGCATCTAGTCATTGTGTTACATCATTTCGAACTAATATGGTTAGTACACCGCATCTAGTCATTGTGTTACATCATTTCCAACTAATATGGTTAGTACACCGCATCTTGTCATTGTGTTACATCATTTCCAACTAATATGGTTAGTACACCGCATCTTGTCATTGTGTTACATCATTTCCAACTAATATGGTTAGTACACCGCATCTAGTCATTGTGTTACATCATTTCCAACTAATATGGTTAGTACACCGCATCTAGTCATTGTGTTACATCATTTCCAACTAATATGGTTAGTACACCGCATCTTGTCATTGTGTTACATCATTTTGTGTTACATCATTTCCAACTAATATTGTTAGTACACCGCATCTTGTCATTGTGTTACATCATTTCCAACTAATATGGTTAGTACACCGCATCTAGTCATTGTGTTACATCATTTCCAACTAATATGGTTAGTACTCCGCATCTTGTCATTTGTATTTATCATTTGATTAATATGGTTAGTACACCGCATCTAGTCATTGTGTTACATCATTTCGAACCAATATGGTTAGTACACCGCATCTAGTCATTGTGTTACATCATTTCGAACCAATATGGTTAGTACACCGCATCTAGTCATTGTGTTACATCATTTCGAACCAATATGGTTAGTACACCGCATCTTGTCATTGTGTTACATCATTTCGAACCAATATGGTTAGTACACCGCATCTAGTCATTGTGTTACATCATTTCGAACCAATATGGTTAGTACACCGCATCTAGTCATTGTGTTACATCATTTCCAACTAATATGGTTAGTACACCGCATCTTGTCATTGTGTTACATCATTTCCAACTAATATGGTTAGTACACCGCATCTAGTCATTGTGTTACATCATTTCGAACCAATATGGTTAGTACACCGCATCTTGTCATTGTGTTACATCATTTCCAACTAATATGGTTAGTACACCGCATCTAGTCATTGTGTTACATCATTTCGAACTAATATGGTTAGTACACCGCATCTTGTCATTGTGTTACATCATTTCGAACCAATATGGTTAGTACACCGCATCTAGTCATTGTGTTACATCATTTCCAACTAATATGGTTAGTACACCGCATCTAGTCATTGTGTTACATCATTTCGAACCAATATGGTTAGTACACCGCATCTAGTCATTGTGTTACATCATTTCGAACCAATATGGTTAGTACACCGCATCTAGTCATTGTGTTACATCATTTCGAACCAATATGGTTAGTACACCGCATCTAGTCATTGTGTTACATCATTTCCAACTAATATGGTTAGTACACCGCATCTAGTCATTGTGTTACATCATTTCGAACCAATATGGTTAGTACACCGCATCTTGTCATTGTGTTACATCATTTCCAACTAATATGGTTAGTACACCGCATCTAGTCATTGTGTTACATCATTTCGAACCAATATGGTTAGTACACCGCATCTAGTCATTGTGTTACATCATTTCCAACTAATATGGTTAGTACACCGCATCTAGTCATTGTGTTACATCATTTCCAACTAATATGGTTAGTACACCGCATCTAGTCATTGTGTTACATCATTTCCAACTAATATGGTTAGTACACCGCATCTAGTCATTGTGTTACATCATTTCCAACTAATATGGTTAGTACACCGCATCTAGTCATTGTGTTACATCATTTCCAACTAATATGGTTAGTACACCGCATCTAGTCATTGTGTTACATCATTTCCAACTAATATGGTTAGTACACCGCATCTAGTCATTGTGTTACATCATTGTGAACCAATATGGTTAGTACACCGCATCTAGTCATTGTGTTACATCATTGTGAACTAATATGGTTAGTACACCGCATCTAGTCATTGTGTTACATCATTTCCAACTAATATGGTTAGTACACCGCATCTAGTCATTGTGTTACATCATTTCCAACTAATATGGTTAGTACACCGCATCTAGTCATTGTGTTACATCATTTCGAACCAATATGGTTAGTACACCGCATCTAGTCATTGTGTTACATCATTTCCAACTAATATGGTTAGTACACCGCATCTAGTCATTGTGTTACATCATTTCCAACTAATATTGTTAGTACACCGCATCTAGTCATTGTGTTACATCATTTCCAACTAATATGGTTAGTACACCGCATCTAGTCATTGTGTTACATCATTTCCAACTAATATGGTTAGTACACCGCATCTAGTCATTGTGTTACATCATTTCCAACTAATATGGTTAGTACACCGCATCTAGTCATTGTGTTACATCATTTCCAACTAATATGGTTAGTACACCGCATCTAGTCATTGTGTTACATCATTTCCAACTAATATGGTTAGTACACCGCATCTAGTCATTGTGTTACATCATTTCGAACTAATATGGTTAGTACACCGCATCTAGTCATTGTGTTACATCATTTCCAACTAATATGGTTAGTACACCGCATCTAGTCATTGTGTTACATCATTTCCAACTAATATGGTTAGTACACCGCATCTAGTCATTGTGTTACATCATTTCCAACTAATATGGTTAGTACACCGCATCTAGTCATTGTGTTACATCATTTCCAACTAATATGGTTAGTACACCGCATCTAGTCATTGTGTTACATCATTTCCAACTAATATGGTTAGTACACCGCATCTAGTCATTGTGTTACATCATTTCCAACCAATATGGTTAGTACACCGCATCTAGTCATTGTGTTACATCATTTCCAACTAATATGGTTAGTACACCGCATCTAGTCATTGTGTTACATCATTTCCAACTAATATGGTTAGTACACCGCATCTAGTCATTGTGTTACATCATTTCCAACTAATATGGTTAGTACACCGCATCTAGTCATTGTGTTACATCATTTCCAACTAATATGGTTAGTACACCGCATCTAGTCATTGTGTTACATCATTTCCAACTAATATGGTTAGTACACCGCATCTAGTCATTGTGTTACATCATTTCCAACTAATATGGTTAGTACACCGCATCTTGTCATTGTGTTACATCATTTCCAACTAATATGGTTAGTACACCGCATCTAGTCATTGTGTTACATCATTTCGAACCAATATGGTTAGTACACCGCATCTAGTCATTGTGTTACATCATTTCCAACTAATATGGTTAGTACACGGCATCTAGTCATTGTGTTACATCATTTCCAACTAATATGGTTAGTACACCGCATCTAGTCATTGTGTTACATCATTTCCAACTAATATGGTTAGTACACCGCATCTAGTCATTGTGTTACATCATTTCCAACTAATATGGTTAGTACACCGCATCTAGTCATTGTGTTACATCATTTCCAACTAATATGGTTAGTACACTGCATCTAGACATTGTGTTACATCATTTCTAACTAAAATGGTTATAACACCTCATCTAGTCATTGTGTTACATCATTTCCAACTAATATGGTTAGTACACCGCATCTAGTCATTGTGTTACATCATTTCCAACTAATATGGTTAGTACACCTCATCTAGTCATTGTGTTACATCATTTCCAACTAATATGGTTAGTACACCGCATCTAGTCATTGTGTTACATCATTTCCAACTAATATGGTTAGTACACCTCATCTAGTCATTGTGTTACATCATTTCCAACTAATATGGTTAGTACACCGCATCTAGTCATTGTGTTACATCATTTCCAACTAATATGGTTAGTACACCGCATCTAGTCATTGTGTTACATCATTTCCAACTAATATGGTTAGTACACCTCATCTAGTCATTGTGTTACATCATTTCCAACTAATATGGTTAGTACACCTCATCTAGTCATTGTGTTACATCATTTCGAACTAATATGGTTAGTACACCGCATCTAGTCATTGTGTTACATCATTTCGAACCAATATGGTTAGTACACCGCATCTAGTCATTGTGTTACATCATTTCCAACTAATATGGTTAGTACACCGCATCTAGTCATTGTGTTACATCATTTCCAACTAATATGGTTAGTACACCGCATCTAGTCATTGTGTTACATCATTTCCAACTAATATGGTTAGTACTCCGCATCTAGTCATTGTGTTACATCATTTCCAACTAATATGGTTAGTACACCGCATCTAGTCATTGTGTTACATCATTTCCAACTAATATGGTTAGTACACCGCATCTAGTCATTGTGTTACATCATTTCCAACTAATATGGTTAGTACACCGCATCTAGTCATTGTGTTACGTCATTTTGAACTAATATGGTTAGTAATAATCGCATTCTAGTCATTGTGTTACATCATTTCCAATTAATAGTGGTTAGTACAATCGCATCTAGTCATTGTGTTACATCATTTCCAAATAATAATATGGTTAGTACACTTCATCTTGTCATTGTGT
>JAWDGP010006752.1:452500-471007 GCA_033675545.1 Elysia crispata | reverse complement strand
GATAGTCCAGGCATGAAACGGTTTATATAACAGCCTAACTAACTAGATAGTTCAGGCATGAAACGGTCTATATAACAGCTTAACTAGATAGTTCAGGCATGAAACGGTCTATATAACAGCCTAACTTACTAGATAGTCCAGGCATGAAACAGTCTATATAACAGCTTTACTAACTAGATAGTCCAGGCCTCACACAGAAACAGTTTGGCTTTAAATCACAGGGAACGATAAGAGTAAAAATCAATTAAAGGGTTTTCTTTTGTTTCCTCAATGTATAGAAGTCCAAGAATAAAACGTTTTCCTTGCTGCACGATAAAGAATTAGCATGCTATTCCAGGAGGCTAGTTACGCCTTTGATTTAAAAATTACCAACTTCAAATATTTCAGCGCACCAAGACACTGCTTTGATGGGTTTGCCTTAAACCAAATTTATTGAGATCTACTGCAAACTCACATCGTATGGTATGTCACAAACTGTCCCTCTGTATTCACGGCCAGCAGCAAGATCAAAGATCTTATTTGATTCACGGCATTCTTTCGGGAAAACTATTGTTTGAAAAGGAAGATGAAAAACGTTTGAAGTGTTTCTATTGCTAATATACAAATAGACAAAATGATTTTAAAGTCGGTCTGTGTTTTCAGGCAGTTTTTAGTTTCTCGCGATTTGAAACTGTTAACTGCACTTAAGGCTTCGATATTAGGGTGGTTAAAATTGGTTAGGGAAATGGTTGATGGCATGCTATGCTTTAAACGAATGAAACAAGTTTCATGATAAGTAATGCAAATAACACAGAATTTAATGGTCGAAGAAATCTATACTTCATTGTCTTGTGTTGAACTATAGGTAGTTTAGTGTGTGTGTGTGTGTGTCTGTTTGTGCAAGAGAAATAAAGAAATAGAGAGAGAGAGAGAGAGAGAGAGAGAGAGAGAGAGAGAGAGAGAGAGAAAGCGGGGGGGTGGGGGGGAGGGATGAGGAAGAGTATAGTTTTAGGGAGGAGTTTGAAAAAGGAGAGATGACAGGTCTTTGTTTTTTTAATACAACACCACCTCTAGATCTGTAGCTTTATCTCTCTTTATATGGGCAACAGACTTACGCGTTATGAAACTGCTGTATTCAATTTCAACCCACACATCTACCGACATTTAAAATAGAAATATCAATAGAAATATTTGGTGAATTTTACCAGGACAACATACTTTTCATAAAAGAAGGACATCGCATTATCGTAAAAGCGGTGATTTAAAAGTTAAACTGAATTTTGAGAAAATGTTAAATTTCTGTGTTTCAATTTAAGAAACGAAAAAAATCGCAAACGCTTTTGTTTACACTGCAAATACATATGTGCATATCACAAAATCTTTAGTTAACTAGTATCGACCTGAATGAAAAATTTATTAGCTTTTTTCCAGAGAAGTAAGTAATTTCTTAATTTATGATATATATATATATAAGATCTTACCTTAAATTCTCTTCATACGATTGAAGAGAATTTAAGGTAAGATCTTCTATATCTATGAAATGCTCCCACAGTTGAGCATTCTTATCAATTATTTCAACTGATCTCCAAACTATATATATATATATATATATATATATATATATATATATATATATGCACACACACTTCATCTTAGCAATTCATTAACTGGGTATAACAAGTGCTTCTGAAACAATTTATGTAAAATATTATGGTTTCAGAATACTTTGATTGTTATATCTTGAAATTTGTTTTCTTGTTTTTTGTTGTTTTTTTTGTTTTTTTGTTTTTTTGCACTTCAGTCAAGAGAAAATCAGTATCAATATGATGTTTTCATGCCGAACTCATGTTTTTTTTTTATGATTTTTTTTTTTCTTTTATAAAGCACACGAAGCAACAATGTCTGCAGTATACCAACGTAATCATTCGAAAGATATGAAATCAAACATATCCTCAGAAGTGCACAAAATCTAGTCTTATGAATGGTTATATTGAGCGCGCACGTCTTAAAGAACCTATCGTAGAATAAAACAATTCTATGAATGTATTCTGAAAATAGTTTTTAATATTATTCATGAAGTAATATTAGTAACAAATATCCTCCTTCATGAAATTATATATTGTGTATGGATAGATATATTTCTGTCTCTTATGAAAAGGGAGTGGTACAAAAGAAAAAAGCTGTTTCCTACCGTTTCACACCTTAATAGAAATCTGAAAAACAAAATATCTTTGATAGGAAAGAAATCATTTATGATTGCCTATAGTATCAGAGTATGTTTTCCACACAACCCCCCCCCCCCCACCTCCTTTCTCTCTCTCTCTCTCTTTATCTATCTCTCTCTTTTTCGCACTCTCTCTCTCTCTCTCTCTCTCTCTCTCTCTCTCTCTCTCTCTCTCTCTCTCTCTCTCTCTCTCTCTCTCTCTCTCTCTCTCTCTCTCTCTCTCTCTCTCTCTCTCTCTCTCTCTCTCTCTCTCCCCCCCTCCCTCCCTATCTCTCTTTTTATATATTGTATTATCTGTCATTATCTTTTTTTTAACATGAGGGAAAAATCCATCACATTCAATTTGCTTTTTTTACATTCCCCAGAGATTAGAATTACAGTCCAAAAATGATACCAAAAGCGTGATGGCGGTGATTTACACATCTATCAGGCTGGTTCTTCAAAGATAAAGATGTTTAAAGTAATTACGTGGAACAGCGAAAAGCCGAGGGAGGAAAATTGGCGATACTCGGAGAAACTTTGATCTGTAATATTTACTTTTTCTCATTGATTTATTAGAGACAAAGACGCCAAACGCAAGTTAATTTGAGCAAATGAGGTATTTAGAGCTGTATTAGTACTATTACTGGAAAACTTACGTGTCGCTGTGGTAGAATATTAAGACAATCAGGACTGAGAAAAACCAGTGCTAAGTACATTGACAAAATAATTCCTGCGTACAGTGTGGGCTTTTCGCAGCCATCAGTAGGTGAGAACGGGAGGTTCTAATTTTAATTCTATCAAAAAAAATAAATAAATAAAAACCAAAGAACAGGAGGGCTAACAATTTTTTGTTCTCCTCCAACAAAATCACTCCAATACACGTAATTGTAAAATCGTACAAGGAGGTTCCCACCACTGATGCGCCTTGCATCAGTTTTCTTCACATTAAAACTTTTTAAAAAATGTCTTTGTACCTTTTGCACGTGAGAAAAGAAAACCAGTTCAATTGAATCACAGAAACAAAATAAAATAAAGTTCTCCTTTGAAAAGTAATAAATATGAAGATACATACCTGTATTTAAAACTTTATTTCTCTGTTTTCCGTGTGCTGTAAGACATATCGTTATCACTTACACGATATTATTTTTTTTTCACCACATGATTCACTAATGTGCAGTTTTTTTTTTATGATTTTTATGTAAACGCCTTTATTCTCTATGATGAGGTTTATTCGGTAAATTTGCTACGTTTAAAAATTCTTTGGGACGGTAAACTTTTCAAATAACTGATAATTCGAGTGAAAACAAGAATCAAGGTTAATTTTTAATCAAGGTAGTATTTTATGTGAAGAGGTAAATCTAGATATAGATGTGTTTATCTTTCAAAAGCGTGATTTGTGAGAATTTGCCACTATGGTCTTTCCTTTTCAAGTTGAAGCAAGTAAGTCACATCGTTCTTCATTATTTTCATCTAGACTTATTTCAGGATTCTCATAAGTTCCTTTTTTTTTTTCTTCGACAGATTCTTTCAATTATTATGTAAGCTCTGTTAACAGTCAAAGCATTTTTTATTGCTGGTATTGTTGAAGTATTGAGTATTAATTTTGTTTTCACAATTTAACGGGAACTTTGATTTTTTTACCGGATACTATAATAACTATTGGTATTTCAGTTGCCTAAACCTTTGCTAATAATGTTCTCTGTAATGATTCTAAACGCTGACCAAATAAATCTACTTTATCCAATTATAGTATACAACATCGCAATAACTTTTTTATTATTATTATTCTTTGCTTAATAGTTTCATCGCCAATATGGATTATAATTTTTTTCCCGTATACATGTGTAACTAAATCCATGTTCGAATTAGGTTAAACATTGTCGATGAGGGGCTATTACTCTGGACGTGATTGGAAAAAATGAAAAGATCTATAATCATATTAGATTAATACATGTATTTTTCTATTTATATCAAGAGGAATAACTATTATACAAATGCTTTTGATGAATTCCCTAATTTTTAATACATAAAGTTATAATGTCTCCAGTATATATTTAACCTTTCGAAAGTACTGACTCTACCAATTCACAGGAAAGCAAGTCGAAAAAATGGTTGTATAAAACGCGCTTTTTCAAAGTAATATTTCTTAAGCAAAACCATCCCACAGACATCTTCTAAAAGCTTCTGTTCTTTGGAGTTTCTGTATTTAAATGATGTAACATAATGTGTCTCTTTAGTTCTGAAATCTTTTGATGTATCTGGATAAATAATTATTAAGTGTGACTGTTGAACAAAGAGACTCAAAAAATAAAAACCCAGAAGAAAGTGAACTCCGCTTGTTTCTTACGGATTCCCATCTTTATGATTTTGGGCTCCAGCTAGATTTTTTTTTTTTTTGGATCATGTGTTTAAAACGTCTGGAATATCAAATTTCCTACATGGAAGAAACGGCGTTTTGGAGTTTCAAGTAAAATTTTGGACAATTATTTAACTCTTACACCTTTCAGATTTTTTTTGTGTGTTTTTCAAAAGTTTTTTGTTTAGCTTTGTTTCGATTTTGTTGTTGTTGTTGTTTTGTTTTTTTTTTGTTCTTTTTCCCTTAGGTTTTCCCAAATTAAATATGTACTTGTGTTTTATTTACTTCGAACTTTTGAAAATTTAAATTTTGCTCTACAAGTCAACAATAGATTGTTTCCTGCTATGATTAAAAATGAATAAAAATAAAGGTATAAAAATGAACGAGCAGCTTCATGTTAACATGCAGATAGATATAATATATATATATATATATATATATATAAATAACTGGAGTTTGAAAGATAAAAAAGAAGTTTCAGAAAGTATGAGAAAGGCAATCTCTCATACACGAAAACATGTACGACAACATAAATATACATAAATGTAGAGGACAGAGTCAAAGAGAGGAACAAGAATGTGTATATAACAGGGAGAGAAAGAGATATAGATACAGACAGAGAGAAAGAGAGAGAGAGAGAGAGAGAGAGAGAGAGAGAGAGAGAGAGAGAGAGAGAAAGAGACACGCGGAAGGGGGGGGGGGGAAGGAAGAGAAAGAGCAACTATTATATGCTAACTCAAGACTGAAATATGATGTATGTATTTCTTTAAATTATTTTTCTCAATGCTTCAACACAGCATGTAATGTAAACATAAAACTTGCATTTAAGGGTATCATACCAGTGCCTGGGCCTGGGCAGTGGTAACACACTTTATGGCAGTGCAGGATTACAACAGCTGCTGTAAGTACCATGGTATGATGGAAAATCCATCCATTTTAATTAACGCATGACTGTTTTTCTACGAACAGGGAAATGTCAAATAAAGGACATATTACTAGATATCATGGAATCCTAAACGATTTAGTATTTTACAAGCTCATTTCACTATCACATCCTCTTAGAAATTGGAGATTGGGAAAACCAAGCCGCTTATTATAAAAGAATTAAAAAATCAACATAAAATAATCAGATTTCAACATAATTCCTCAAACAACAGGTAATCGAAGGTAAGAGAGAATTATAAAAAAAAAATAATGGCTCAAGAATGTACAACTATATTGCGTGGGCCTGCTTCTCCACACCTCTCACTTGGATCATTTGTCATTTTGTGACATTTCAGAGAGACCGCTCGGGAAGGAAAAAAAATAATAACGACAGCGTTTATTATTATTACTAGAGGATTAGTTTTCACAAGTAAAACCTTATTTCTTGCGCCCTTATCCGGTAAAATCAAACCTAACTTTCCGATTATAATTGTGCGTTGGATGAAAGTAATAGAAGTAAACCTGAAATGTAGCCCACGTATTACATTCATGGGCAAAGTAACCACTAAATGTCACTTTCGCACTAACTGTGATGGGAGACGTAAACCTAAACGGCATTGTCTTGTCATGGGTGAAGTAAACCTAAACGTCACTGTTTTGTCATGGGTGAAGTAAACCTAAACGTCACTGTCTTACCATGGGTGAAGTAAACCTAAACGTCACTGTCTTGTTATAGGTGAAGTAAACCTAAACGTCACTGTCTTATCATGGGTGAGGTAAACCTAAACGTCACTGTCTTGTTATGGGTGAAGTAAACCTAAACGTCACTGTCTTGTCTTGGGTGAAGTAAAACTAAACGTCACTGTCTTGTCATGGGTGAAGTAAACCTAAACGTCACTTGTCAAGAATGAAGAAAACCTAAACGTCTTATGTGATGGGTGAAGAAACCCTGAATGCTACTCTCACATCACCTGTAAATGTAATGGGTCAAAAAAAAAAACTTAAACGTCACTTTCCATACAAATACCTATAAGTCTGTATTAATGTATAGGCTGGAAGAGTTGAACAATGGAAGCATTGCTATGGAATAATATATCAAAAAGTTGTTGAGGGGATGTTTGATTCATGGTATGAAGTTGGAAAGCTTATGTATATAGGAGAGTGAGGAAGAGAGAGAGGCAGAGAGAGAGAGAGAGAGAGAGAGAGAGAGAGAGGGGGAGGGAGCTGAGAGACAGACGGAGGACATGCTAAGCTTGTGGTGACTCAATTTAGGTTATTGATTACTTTTCCATATACAATAATCATTTTTTTCTATCTATATCTCTACCATACAGCTGTCACCTCTTGTCAAGTGTAAATTTTTGCTAACCCAGCCACATAATTATTGATCTTCATGCTGGTTTTAACAATTCATTTAACTGACAGAACAAGCTCATTGCTTGTAGCTTTCATTATTATGAGTACCAGCAACTATTAGCAGACTGGTGAATACATGTACGCACATGTGGTACTATTTGAACATCAGCACTGTTTTGGTTCTGTTTGAGAATACTTATAAACATTCTTATTTCATTTACCCCAAGATGTCATTTACAAATTTCAATATTGATGTCTCTGGCATTGTTTAACAGTCGCGATAAAGCAATAAATATACCTTTATTTTTTGCTATCAATATACATTTAAAAAAAAATAGCTTTTAAACCCGTTTACATCACAATGATTAGCATTAGTTGTTACATCATCGATCTCATTTGTATTTGGAATGGGTGCCATCAATATATTACAATTTTATTTTATTATTATTATTATTATTATTACTACTACTACTACTACTACTACTACTACTACTACTACTACCACTACTACTACTGCTACTGTTGCTGCTGCTGCTGTTACTACTACTACCACTACTGCTACTACTACTGCTGTTGCTACCACTACTACTTCCATTTCACTACCACAGCTATGCTACTACTCTGCTTCTTCTGTTTCATCAACGCAATCACTACTTCCACGACCAAAATGACAATTGGTATAACGCAGGTTGACTGAAGTGAACCTATCTAGAAACAATCTCTAGTCGTATACTATGTACAATAATTTTTTTGGATACAACAATGCTCGATGATTGATTGCCGTTTGGATGGGGCCTACTCATTAAAAAATAACTCAAATCAAAATAGTTGTAGGACTAGCGGATATGAGACGTCTTTTATAAATCAAAGACAAAATGAAATCCCCTACGAGTGAGAGTAAGACTAAGAGGCAAATCAGATCTAGAAAAGTAAGATGTTTCTAAGTCTTATCCACACACAGTGAAGATGGTTGAACTTTGTTTTGTTGTCAGTGTGTCCACCTTGTCATCCATTGATTGAAGGTTTGTTCCTAATCTTAACTGTAATTGTACGTTGTAATTGTCTCAGATTAACAAGTCGCCTCCATGTACATTTTTTTTAAATTTACTTATACATATGTGAAACTGCTTAGACCAAGCAAGAATACATTTTTCATTTTGCGCTTCAAAATAATGTGATATCCCAAAATGAACTTTGGGGGGCTAAAATTTGCTAAGAGAATAGGAGCATATGTATCTAGCTAAAAATGAAAATGATAAAAACCTCCTCTTTCTGGACGATCATTGTAATAAAGTACAATCATTGTAAAATAAGTGAAAATAAGAATTGCTGTGAGGCAATGCGCCTCTTGGCACTTTTTGCTGGAGCTCATAAAAGCCTTATTATGAGACTTATGAGATTTAACACACTGCAAAAGAACAGAGTCAGTTGTTTCCTAGTGTCACACCTGTAGGTACCAGAAAAAATAGTGTGGCTAATAAGGAAAGGTTGAACCCTTTCTTTAGAAAGTGTTGATAAATAATCAAGTAAACCAATTGAGAAAACGTTGCTCTTCAAATAATTCTTTTAAACAAGAAAAGAAGACACATGAAATGCCAATTTGCACTGACAATTAACCTTAGTAAGAATACATTTTATACGTATATACATACATTGAAACACCTATACACACGTTTGTTATACATCAAAACAAGGCAAACACTTTAATAGTTGATTATAATATTTATTCAATTGTGAAGAATCATCTTGCTTGAAAAATAGACGCAATGTTATTTCAAAACATTTCAACAACTAGTTTACTTCCTTTCCCCTCCCTAAGACCATGACAGAGCTCACAATGATTACTGAAATACATTGAAGCTCATTATGAAAAAAGCACTGAACAATCCTGAATTCAAAAAAAAAAACAGAGAGAGAAGAAAATCCTACAAGGCTTGCAGATGTTCTTAGCACATTTGTTTGCTTTGTCGCTTTAGTTTTAAGTGCGTATATTTATAAATTGCAAGAGTCAGTAAATATTGCAAAATTATAAAATTTATGTATGGAGCTATTGTTTTTTCGTATTACTACCTGAGAAATTAATGTGATGCAGATCTGTACGTTCCTTGCTAAGAATAAATAAATAAATGTCTGTGATTTATTTTCAGTTTAGACAGGGCTTTAAGACACAAAAGTTTTGTTTTTATCATCTGTCAGTTTAACAAAAAAAAAGTTAAAGAAGAAGATAAGAGAAAAAAAATTAAAATGCTATCAAAGCCAATTAAAAAAAAAAAAATTAAATCTGGATAAATATATAGATCATGGTGTTGAAGTTAAATATGAATGGCAGAAAGCAAGAAATGAGAAAGAACAAAGCAAAAAGGAAAATAAGAAGCAAAATACATAATGCTAGGGTCAAGGCAGTAAAAAACATGATTACAAGTGAAGACATTGTTGCATGGAATGGAGACCAAATTGTTCAACATTTGCTACATACTTTTCTAAAAAAAAAAAAGCTCTTAACTTTGCTAATAAATTTTTCCATCCCCAAAACATAGATAAAATCAGAAATAATTATGAAGAGTTGCAAAGTATTAAATGCAGCAACAAACCAAAGATGCTAATAGTTATAGTAACTATCTTATTATTACAAAATGGTTGCAAAACATGGTTAGTGTTGACACAAGTTGCATGAAAAGATAGTAAAACCAAAGAAATGTTATAAACCTACATGTTATAAGAAATGCTAAGAACAGATTAAGGTCAAACGAACAGATTCTAGTCACATACGCAGGGGCAAAGATCTATAAAAAGCCTCAGGCAGATACATAGGGTGTACGCCGTTATGTGGAGACTAAGACCGCTACACAGTCACGTCTACACAAACTAAAATCAGTGTGAGGTCACAGATAAAGACTAAGGTCAGTACATGGTCATAAACAGAGACTAAGATTAGTACAAGTCCGCTGACAGACTGGAGCCAAGACACGGCCACACAGACACAAACACAGATAAAAGTGTGACTTGATATAAGGCAATGCGAGTATATGGTACATGGTCATGGTATATTACAGTATAAATAGTAAAGCAAGATTCCAAGCCTGCCTAAACCACTCCCATGGAAAATTTTGAGAACAATAGAGTGATTGTGACCAAGCATATTAAGATGTATTACTACTAGCTCTTAGCCATTCAGATAACACCTAAATAACATAAGCTTTTCACTCCTAGGATTATCAGATATCATGGAAAAGAAAAGGGTCAGTTGTTTGTTCAAACGCATCATTGGAAATTATAGATACTTGATTACCTCAGGCTGGACTAGAGCTTTCAAAGAAATGTGGCAGACCGATATAATGTCACTACATCAACATAATTTTGGGGTTCTTGCTTCGAGTTTGACAATTTAATAAAATTCACGTAAGACCTAAAAGACTCTAGAGGCTGCTAAAACGAAAGCTGGGTCCCTTTTGATGAACATCTCTCATGTCCGGCACAGTTTGGATTCACCCGTTCATCACATCCTGGATGAACGCTGTAGGGTGGAAAAAGAAATTTTCAATGCATTGAGCGTCATGCTACACACCTCCAAAAGAGTCTTGTATCAATCGTTTCACACATACACAAAAAAGGATTTGATATTGAAAACAAAGCGTTTTTGCTTCTTTCAAAGATAAAATTTTCATAAAAGTATCAATCCTTTTTAGGAAAATATTCAAATTTTAGTTATTTTGAAATGGTAAAAGAAAGTCAACTTTCTATGGTTTTTTTTTAACACAAATTTACCATTTGACTTATTTGAAATGACTTTGAGTCATATTCCAAAACTCCTGCACAAATTATGGTGCTCAAGAGTCCAAACATGTCTTTTAGTGTTGCTCACAATATATAAGCTAAACCACAAAGGCCTTCCTCTTTAGCCCATGTCCATGTAGGAAGTCACCTAGTGTTCTGCTCTAAAAGGCAAGCTCTGTTAAAAATTTAGAGTCTGTCCACATAAAAGGAAGTTTATGTTTAGTGATTGACCAGCCTGATTTTCATTTAGATCCCATTGGAAAAAAAAAAATAGGAAAATCCTTTTTGTCTATATGAAGCCTACAGAGTTGGAGAAGTTTTTACTGTGTCAACCAACCTAAAAATTCAATGAAGAGACAAACAAAACAAAAAGAATCATTTCCCACCTTGATTCATAGAAATGTCTGGGCGCTGCTTAATTACAATGGTTTTGTAATCAAGATCATGTATTACATGTAAAAAGTCGTGATTTGATACCAAGATCTAGATTAAAATTTATTTGCTAAAAATGGCCCTCTGCGTGTGTCTGATTCATATTTTTTTTTCTAAACCCATCTGGCAATACACATTTTGTTGAGGTGGCAGGAAGTGGCAAATGTGTCTGCAAAGAGATTTATTTTGAGAATTTACTCGTCCAGTTTAAGTGTTTAGTCTATATAGAACCACAACATCCAACTTAAAAAAAAGTAGGATATTCTGGAGCAATGTCCATCAACCCAGATGCATATTCCAAAGAAAGTGTTTTTTGCAAATAGATAAGAAAGGGGTTAGGACAAAGGACAAACAAATTGGTGCTTTAGAATAATTTTAAAAAAAAAAATGATGCTTGCTGTGTGTATGGCAGCCCCTCACCTTTATTCCATCCTCTCTTCCCTGAAACTTCAACCACATTGTCTCAGACATAACCATTTAGCTTCCCTTTTCAGCACATCGCCACCTCAAGCAGGGCTACATACATTCATAATTTATGTTCCCCCAACATGCCATTTTCACCTAAGGCAGGAGTACTTACATTCATAATTTATGTTGCCCTGATTGTCTTCATGGTTTGCAATCAGCTGATCCACATCCTCATCTGTCATCACCTCACCTGAAAGACAAACGGTGAAATGCTAGTATTAAACAGTGATAGTCAAATGATGGAGTGATACAGTCAATTCTAAAGATTTATTGGGGTATGGAGTTTAAAGCAAGCCCAATTCACAGTGGGATGGTGGCATCCATTGTACTCCACACAGAGCCCCTTTTGAATTTGAGAGCTAAATATATTTAGTACACAAAGATAACTAAAGTCGGCAAACTGTGTGACATCCAAATCTATTTCAAATCCATTTAAACATTCATTATTAGTTCTTTAAAAATAAAGGGATCTCCTTTATACAATGCGATTAAAACTTTTATGTTATTTAAAGCACTCTTAAGATGATGCCTTGAAAAGCAACTTCCATAGACCAGCAAATCCATTTTTTTTTAAGAAATAATATCACATTAGAACAAGAGATGTCCTTTTTCTTCCTCTTTTCTATCCTAAATGAATCTTCAATCTTTGCCTAATTTCCACACTACACTATTTCATGTCTATAGTTTATTATATTTTATTTGGTAATATTTAAAGTAAGATGAGAAAAGTTTTTTTTTTTTCAGATGCTGACTGAACAATTCATCTATTTCCTCTTCTACCCTGTCTTGATATTGTTTTACCACTGAGGGAGACGAAAACGTTCTAACAAATAGTAACTTTTAGCCATTTACCCAATGGCATCAAGCACGAAGAATGAAACCACCCATAAAAGCAATATGGAATGAGAAGCACAGAAAGAAATGATCATCAAAACTACACACAGGATAACATTTGGTGATCGTGATCATCACGGCACAAGTCAATGATTAGATTTAAGCAAAATAGAAAAGAAAAATTATACATATTCAAAGGTGTTAAAAAAGAAGGGGTTTAACTTTGATACTAGAGGTGGTCTAATTATGCACATACTGAATACAGCCTTTATTTGCAACTTACATGAAAAGAAAAAGGCCACATAATTTGAATCAACTGAAAATTGCAATAAATTGACATCTGAGAAATTCATATATTTCAGAGCAACCACACAGAATGAGTGGATTGGGATATCATGTACAATTTGCTTTTACTTGCTACGTTCTTTATTGCCTATTTCTTGACACGTGAGGCTAAAGTTCTGAGAGATTTCAGGATCGTCACGCAAATCACAACTACAAATTCTACCTCCAGTTTGCTTTGGTAGAAATCAAGACTTTTAATTATCATCTATTTCTCTGAGCATGGACTACGACTTTAAAAGGTTTATTTACACCTGAGTTATTTACCTAGGGACGTTAAGATGTGCCTCAGCTCTGCACTACCAATTGTTCCATTCTGGTCCTTGTCAAACACACGGAAGCCTTCAATAAAGTCCTCTAGAGATGGTACAACACGGTTTTTACTGATGGTTTGAAGTATGGGGAAGAAAGTCTCAAATGCAATGCGAGCATCTGAAAAGCAAACAAAGGAAGAAACAACAAAAAAATATTGATAATGTGGCAATTTGTAGTAATACCTTTTGTTCCTGTTTAAATAGACCTTGCATATAAAATAAAAAATAAAATAAATAAATTTGTTTTTTATCTTTACTGAATAATATATGAACTTAGTACAAGTATTAGAGGTGATGTTTTGATAAGGGAAGCTGACGTCTTATCAAGAAAAGGTTATTTAAAAGTGATCCAATTAAAAGTATGCACCTCTTTTACATGATGGTTTTACGAGACACATTTTTAGTTTTCTACTGGCCTTGGTATGAAACTTTTCCTAAAGAAATGGGCACCTAATTTTTTTTTATAAACGTTCCCAGCATTCAGGGCCAATTAGATCGGCCGAAAGTTTACTTTTGTTGTGCTACAGGCGATTAGATTGGAGAGAATCAGCCCTCAGATTAAGTTATCTCATAGGCTTACACTTTGCAAAAAAAATCTGAAGTTATCTTCTTTCCAAGGAGTTCTATTTTCTTTTGCATCCGAAAATACACTGTTTCAAAGATTCGAACCTGATTTTATGTATATCTTTCATTGGGCTACATCCACCCAACTCAAGACTTGTGAATAATGGTTGAACCTGGATTTAGTCCATCAAGTGTCAAACAAGCTTTAACCCTCCAAGCATCATTGATTTAGGTGTGTCATGTCAGGGTAATTTTAGTGTATTGTATAGATGTTCCAAAATGCTCCGAAAACGAAAAGGAAACTTGCCAAACCTATACTCTCTACTTCTTAAAGGATAAAAATAGGTCAATTTATGAAATAGTATGTATTTTGTCACCGAGACGGCCAAAAAGCAGCCGACTTAAGATCTAATCTGCTAAAACGCCATGGAAGTGTACCAGCGGCCGATCTAATCATTCGTCAACACTTGGAGCGTTAATATTGACCTATGAGCAAGTTTTAGAAGCATTAGAGGGTGATAGTGAGGATGATTTTTATACATATTTTTCTTAATATCAGCCATGATAGTGGCAGTAGTAGAAGTAGTATTGAAAATTAAGATGAACCAGTTGTTAGATCTAGAGTGGAGATCTAATGGGATTGAACCTGCACCCTGGAAAGTTAATTCGGAAGAGGAATTAGATGCAGATATAAACCTGAATGGCTAGAATAGGCAGTTGAATAATTCTGTAAAACTAAACAATTTTACTTATGAAGTCAGTTGAATTTGTAAAATAGGGTGACAGAACATTGAGTTTAAGGAAGGGATGACCTTCAAAGTCAATTTTTTTTTATGTATTGATAGATAAGAATAAGGTCTAAATCAATGGTCTATGATCAATGTTATAGGTCCGAAGTTATTAGACTATGGTAAAAGATAGATAAAAAAAAACCATATATATGACTTTCTCTTTGAGTAAGAAGAATATAACCATTAACCAGTTTCAATTATTTTTTGCATAAAAAGCTAGCATTTCGTATGAAAAAAAATAATAAAAAAAAACAACAGATGTCATATGATACTCACAAAACAGCAAAAATTTTAGCCATCCTATTAACTTTCAGAAAATACATGGGTTTGATGGGTTTTCTTTTCGGTTCCATTTTGTTCCTGAGCAATTCTTGAACCATATAATATGTAAAAGCCTAAAAATGTCCTGGCATAACACACTCTTTACATGCAACATACTTTGTCTATATATCTATATATTTAAAAGATGGAGCCATATTTGGAGGCAAGAGTAAAAAAAAAGTTCCGATTCTTCCAGTGAAGAGCACTACTCAGCACATCTTAAAGGCTTTACTCTTGAGAATATATACTTTACACTACATCCTTGTTGAATGGACTAGATTATAATTTGGCCAAATGCTTGCCTATAAAATAAAGCTGTTAGAACCTGATGCTATCAGCTGAATACAAACAGTCTCAACTCCCTGCGAATCATCTTTCAATTTCAAAAGAGTACTCAGGTGGTGAGGTTTTGCAGAGATATAGACATTGCCTCATTTTCTAAAAATATGCCTAGTATTGGTACTTGTATGATCACTTTCATTCATCATTTTATGTTTGGAAGTTTCAATCCTGAAGCTGTCAATGGGAAAAGATTTCCCTCACCTGGATTCTGAGAGTATCCACACTTCCTGATTTCCTGCTCAGTCGGGTTCTGGTGCAGGGCTCTCAATACATCGCCCAGCTGGCTGGCTGCAATCTTATTGTCCCCCCTTGTATCAAACAGGTTGAAAGTCTCTTGGATATCAGCAAGGTCATCTTCTGTGTATTTGGACTGGAAAATGAGAAAGAAAAAATCAATTTGAAAAAAAAAAAAAGATTCTAGAAGAAGACTTATCTCTTAAATTTGAAAAAGCGTCTTAAGTTTTATAACTTTAAACTTGTTCTTTATTTAAAATTGTATCTCTGTATAATATCAGTCTAGATTTATGGCAGGTTTCACAAAAATAGTGCTCATGTATGAGGACCAGTTGTCAGAGAGCCATGTAAAGAACTGATCTCTGGACAGCTCAACAAGTGGACAAACCTTAGATCTAGATTTAAAAAGTAAGATTTAGTCTTTCTCTAGAGGTCTAGATTTGTAAGCCCCTCCTATGAATAGGATTTCTTCTTTTCACTTCCATATTAAGATCTAAGTCCATTAAAATTAATACAAATGTCAAGAAAACAATATCATATTTGTAATCAGAAGAAATCTGTAGACCTGATCAACGTTTTTAAAAAAACTTGCAAGAATACTTTTGGCATCACTCAGTCATTTATTAAAGTATTTTTAGGTCGAACACATTTATCATACCATTTCCATTACCAGGCATGATCTACGCAATTACAAATGCGAAAATGTCCTACAGAATAATACACTTATATCAGCCAATATATCGACATATTTTCAAATTTCGTAATTTATCCTTCAATATCTTTACTTAATAATTTCTCTTAAATCGACTTTTTTTCTGCCCACTCTGCTATATCGACATGCTTCCTATGGGTGTCTAATGAAGTCTGTATGGTGGAAAATGTTGCGCTGACAGTCAATACATTAGTTCTTTATTATTCCGCATGCCCGCCAAGTAGGCCCCTAGGCCTATATCGACACACCAGGCTTTAGTGGGTCATGTTCACTAGTGTATAATAATAGGAGGCTTACCTTCTCTTGTTTTTTCCTCTTTGGCTATTTATTTTTATTTTTACATAATGTTACATCGTAACATAAACACATTTTTTTTTCACACGCTGATAACCATGATTATTATTCATCAAAGAAAAAGTACAAAACAGATTTTTGGTACCCTTTTAATATTTCATAATTAACAAGACTTAACTAATTAAAAGCCATAAATTAAATTTTTTAAAATTTGGGTGAACCGATATTGCAGATATCAGCCCAACTCACCCTTTAGAAACTTTTTTTAAATGTATTGATATGCTGAACACGAATATGAAGGATTTATTCATCACAAATAAATACTTTTCAAGATATAAGCATTTTAATGTTGCTACAAAATCCCAAGTTTCGATTTTGTTGAGAAACATTCAATTGTGAAGCCTGACATGAGTTGGGCCGATATCTGCAACTTTACTGGCGAACCAAAGGTGGTAGATTTTTTTCTAATTAAATTTTAAAATCTGGATGAACCAAAGGAGGTAGATTTTTTCCTATCAGTTTAATGTTCGAATGAACAAACTTCAGCCACGTTACAAAAGAGTAACTTAGCAGTAATTTATCAATTTACTTATGAATGAGCTTCAAATTTATGTGAAGAACAACAAGATAAATTAGAATAAAATCATCATATTTTTAAAGAAAAGGGTGTGACCAACATAGATCTAGATCTAGATCTAGATCGAGATCTAGAAGTACTGAAAAGTACCCTGAAAGGAACTTGCAGGCGATTATTAGGCGTACTTGTAAAAGAAATATCTTGAACTTGAAGACCTGATCTAGTCTTAGAATTATCTAGATATTCAAATATTTAAAAATTGTAAATCTGGATCATTTTCAATCTAGATATAGAATTTAACAGAAATCCTCTTTTGGGATGGGATTGGTACCAACTGATGTCGAGTGAGTCATCCATCATTTTTGGGACCGGTTCAATGTCGATTCACAATCTACCGATTTCTTGGAACTATTGAAGATGTAACAAAAATATGAATGTATAAATATAATCACAAAACTGCATAGGTTTGATCAGAAAACTTTACCATTTTGCAAGAGGTGTAAAGAGAATCGAGTAAATCCTACTGAATGTGGGCCTAAATAGTATCTAATCGGTGGAGTGTTGCTGTAGTGTTGACGCTTCCGGGTTGTACAAGGGAAGTCAATAATTGCGTTTCCGCCTGATATGCAGGATAACTCTGATGTTCACAACCTTTTTGTATGGTTTCCCTTCCACAAATTTAAAGCTAAAGCAACCACGCGTCTACGCCCGCAAGTTTTATCTCAATAAGAAAAACTAAGACTTATTTGCGACCTCCTCACCGCCTCAAAAGACTTTTGAGAAACTTAAGAAATATAAAAATAGCCAAAAGAACTATACATGACTTACTTAAAATCCAAGAGAGAGTAATGAGAAAAAGGTGCACCTAAGCCGACGATATTTTTTTATTATTTTAAGTTTATCAAAGAAAACTTCACTTTGAAGCGTCTCTAAACAGGGCCTAATATCAACCTTGATCTAGATTCGTTTCAAAGTAAATGTGTGTCAATTTTGATTTAAGCAAAGTGATAATTTACAAAAGAATTAATATGATATTGAAAGTAACTCAACTCTAAAATGTATCCTACTTTAAAGAGTCACCCATGATTATTTTTCCAGGACCGGTGACCGAATTTGCGATCCCGGCATTTATTTATGATCAAAGCGTATTTTGCCACGGTATCCTTTTTTAATTTTTTTTTTCATTATTATTATTATTATTATTATTATTATTATTATTATTATTATTATTATTATTATTATCATCATCATCATCATCATCATCATCATCATCATTATTATTATTATTATTATTATTATTATTATTATTATTATTATTATTATTATTATTATTATTACTTTAATCGAACAAATGTAGCCGTTGCTTAACCTATTATTTTTTTGTATTATGGGTTTCAGGATCGATACAAGAAAGATTTTTCGCTTTTTGTTTTTTTTTTTTTTTTGTTCTGTACTCTGTCCTTGACCATTACCGGCAGATCATATCTGGATTTTATCAATAACTGAAATAATTGATCAATTTCGTGGCGCAACAGGATCATTATTTTTGGTACGTTGATTCTGAACCTCGTGTTGGTTTTCAAACGTTGCGAATTTCAATTCAATCCTTATATTAAATTATTGAAAGCTCTCTCTCTCTCTCTCTCTCTCTCTCTCTCTCTCTCTCTCTCTCTCTCTCTCTCTCTCT
>JAWDGP010006752.1:390000-437500 GCA_033675545.1 Elysia crispata | reverse complement strand
GGATGAAATTCAAGCCAAAGAAGTCTCGCAGTCTCTCAGTAAGGAAAGGTAAGATAGACGCGACGACGACATTCACAGTGGCCAATAAGCTACTGATCAGTAACCAGTTAAAAGCCTTGGTAGATGGTTTGATTTATCCATGAAAGAAAAGAAACCAGAAGGGGAGTAGAAACAGAATTTGCTACCGAAGGCTTTCTAGACATCAATAGATATGGCCCTCAGGGTAAACTCAAAGTGTTGTGCTTACAGTTCATGCTAATGCCGAAACTCCTCTGGCCTCTCCTGATCTGTGAGATCTGCTCGACGACGGTAGAGGCAATAAAAGCTAAGATCAATAAAGTTCACCAGGAGGTGGTTAGAGGTACCTCCGAGTCTCACAGATGTGGCAATGTACTGCCGTAAACCAAAGCTGAGACTCCCACTAAAATCCATCTTGGATGGAAGAGTATAAATATGGCAAAGCCAGGCTACTCTCTATGTTAGAGGATTCCGAGGACCCGCTGGTGTACAACCGACCATGGAGGAGGTAGGAAATGAAAAGTTGTCGAAGCCGAAGACCAAGCAAAAGAGTGCCTTAAGATTAAAGAAGCGATTGGGCAAACTCAAACTGACCGCATAGGGCTGGGGTCATCTACAGCAAAGTAGTGGTCAAAAGCTGAAGGGAAAGAGAAAAGAAACATAGTCATCAATGAGATACAGCTCAATGAAGATTCCAGAAGGCTCCAGCCCAGCGACCGCAACAGGGGCAAAGGACTAGTTGTAACAAAACCTTGAGTCCCTCACTTGCACATAGAATGACATCTGATAAATGGGACCACTTAGGGTCAGCTTTCTCATCAGATCAGTGTACGATCTCTTGCCCTCAAACGCAAATCTGGTACGGTGGGGAAAGAAAGAGGACCCCACTTGTCCGCTATGCTAAGGCAAACAGACCACAGAGCATGTCTTGAGCTCTTGCAAAATCGCCCTCTCACAGGGGAGATACACATGGAGGCTCTAAATTATCTAGCTCCTCATTGAGTTTCTACCTACGTCAGTCTCACTCAAAAAATATAAAGAGCGTGGTCTTTTTTTTTTCTTTTATCTTTTAAAAAAAGTCTTTTCGAGCAATTTTATGCTAAGACAATACAAGGAATACCCTCTACTGCCCAGTCAGTAATTTTATTGCTGTAGATTTTAAAGCTGCTTTTCAGTTTTCAAATAAAGTCATCACAAAATACTGTAAACTTAAAGGTTTGTCATGAAACTATTCCACCAATAAAATAGAAGTTTTAATTGAAATTCATATATGACCATGTCACTAGCCTCTAAGATCAAAATTTAGTTAACACATAGCAATTCATAACCAGAGTTGGAAAAAAAAAATTCGACCTCTAAGTAGTCAAAATTTTGCATTGAATTAAATGGACCTGGTGTTGATGTATAGCTCACTGTTTAACCTAAATGGATAGGCTCAAGTGCGCATGTATAAACTTAATGCTTCAACTCAATAAATAGGCCTTAGTAAATATGTATAAACCCAATCATTATTTTAGAGTTACTGAACAGGCCTAGGTGTTCGTGTATAAACCCAATAACGGGCCTATGCCTTCAGCAAAGAACCTATCTATAAAACAACAGGAGAGAACTTTTAATAGGCTTCAGTTGAGACACGAAGAAATAAAGGTTGCATGAATTATAGTACGCATCCTATTTTGTTTTGTTTTTCACCATATGCGGTTGCGCAACACGCTGTATCTACAGCGGATTCGCGTCAGCAGCACAAGATCTCGGTGGAGAGATAAAGCCAAATATAGACTGCGTGAAGATCAACGCCCAGACTAGGTTGACCTTTTGAGCTTAAGATCTCTGCTCTAGCTTTTTTTATATAAAAATAATGCCTCAAGGTTATGTACATTTTTAGCTGTTAAATGAGTGACTCTATGGGATATGAAATTATTATTCTTGTAAATATTGTTTGTTTGTTTTTTTTAATGTAGATTTTATACCAACCTAGTTATTTGAATGCGGAATAATATTTCATTTTGTTTAAGTTGACAGGATTATCTCTTGGTATCTGTCAATATCTTTCTGTTTTCTTTTTTTATTCTTTAGTGCTATCTGTATCCTTCCTTACTTATACAATCTGTTCGCCTATTGATATCTGTTTATTACCATGTCTGTCTTTTGCTTTCTGTTAATATCTGTTAGTTTTGTCAGCTTCTTTCGATCTGTTACAATCGGGACTTAACGTAAAGTCTGACTCTCTCTCTCTCTCTCTCTCTCTCTCTCTCTCTCTCTCTCTCTCTCTCTCTCTCTCTCTCTCTCTCTCTCTACCTATTTATCTACCTATCTATCTATATCTTCCTATTTCGCCCTCAATCACTGTATCGCTTTTTCTCGCGATCTTTTTTTCTCTCTTACTTTTTGTCTGAAACAATTTTGTGTTCAGATTCAAAGTAACCGCATGTTTTATAAAAGTTTTAAATTGTTTATTATAAATACATTTGCCACACACACGCACACACGCGAAAAAAAAAAAAAAAAAAAAAGCGCCAGCACTGTTAGATTGATTCTTAAAGCAAGTATAAGCTTTTTTATTGATATTTTTATATTTCTTTTCATTCAGGTTGATTCACCTTTCAGCTATTTAACTCATACCTTCAATTTAGTATTGTTCTCATTGTTATTCCTTTTTTTATTCATCATTGATTCTTTATGCCCCTTTTTTTGTCTTATCTTATCCATTTTATGATGGCAAAATAGTAGTTTATCATTTGAAGAATACAAATCTTTTTTGTCTGTTTGTTTCAAAAGTAAAAGTAAACATACTGTACTTTCTTGATTTTTTTTTTAACTTTTATGGTCACGTCTCTTGCTCTTTTTTTAGAGAAATACATAATGTATTCATTTTTAACTTAAATTATATATTTCTGTGAGGGTCATCTTCGTTTTTGATATTATTCGATTGCGAGCTACACCGTATTTGATCTAAAAATGCACATATAAGATATCGATAGAAACACATTATTTTAATCGTTTGATATATAAAAAATAAGGACATTTTCATAAAAAATGACTATTTTCCTGTTTTCGAACAAATATTTCTCTATTTCTTTCCAGATCATTCGAATCTTTTTCATTAAAACAAAAAGAAAAGATCCCTATTTTTGTTCAAACTCGAATATATTTCTGTTAAAATTTTCAGCTTACCTAAATTTGGGTCTGATTATTCGTAGGTAAGATTTGAAAGTGGAGCCATTGAAAACTTACTTACTATTACATTCACTACACAAGTGTTTAAACTACCTCTCATCAACAGACATGTAGCGAATTTAATAGTAAGTATTTTAAACTTTTTATTTGGTTATTTATATTCTTTTTGCTCTAAAAATCGAGCAATGCTCTAATTCAGTACTACACAAAGTTAATCTTAACTCTCTCTCTCTCTCTCTCTCTCTCTAGATATATATCTAGAGAGAGAGAGAGAGAGAGAGAGAGAGATTATATTATATTTGATCGTTATTCAAGCATTTTGTGACAGTGCTCGACAAAGGGAGCTTAATAATGATAATAACAAAATTGATTACCTAGTTTAAATCTTGCTTTGCCATGACTCCAGGAGTTTCGAGGCCGTGCGGCTCTCTTCAGATGGCTGTGGGTAATGGTCAGTGGTTTGTGTTTACGTTTGACAGCAGGAAACATTTTCTGTGCACGCAGTGAGAAAAAATCTCCTTTCTTTTGTTTAGGGAGGGAGCTTTGGTTAAAATTTGATATTTTTCTTCCAATCAAAGTTTGCACACGCTTTTTTTCTGGTGTTTATGGTCTGACTTTTTTAGTGATTTCCCATTGGATGGTGTGTTCGATATTCCTGTCTTTTAGTTCCCAAATGTGCTCACTGAGCTTCGTATCTTTCTTCCTTATCAGCAAGTTGGAAACGTTTATAAAAAACCTACGCTGGAGAACATTCTGAATCCAAAACTCAAGCAGCAAGATAAAGAAACAGATGGCTTCACCTCCACAAAAGCACCGCCAATTTTATCAGAACTGAAAACTTCGAAAACGATTTAAACATCGAAAGCACAAAATTTAAACACATAGCAAACAAATTTCAATATCGACTCAAGAAGGACATAGACCGTATCAAGAAAGATGACCATTTATATGCCCCAGCAGATAAAACTAATAATTACTATAGAATAGAACCACACCAATACGAGTATTTATTAATGAAAGAACTACACAAAGAATATAAGAAATCTAGCAAGACGAGAACAGATGAAATTACCGGAGTCGACAATGGCATTGCAAACAAAATGTCACTGGCAGATCGTATTAACACCACAGCAGAAAAAGAAGCATTCATCACACTAAAAGATCATAAAAATAACTTTAAGAACAAACCTAGATGCCGCCTTATCAATCCTTGCAAACCAGAAATTGGTAAAATTAGCAAGCAGTTGCTAGAAAACATAGTGAAGTATGTAAAAGCCGAAACTAAGTTAAACCACTGGAAAAACACAGGTGACGTGATCACATGGTTCGAGAACATCAAAGACAAGAAAACAGCTACCTTCATATCTTTCGAAATTTGTGACTTTTACCCCTCCATCACTGACCTACTACTTGAAAATGCAACTTTACTAACGTTACTGAAGAGGAAAAATATATCATTAAACACACCAAAAGGTCCTCACTTTATTTCAACAATACCCCTTGGGCCAAAAAATCGTCAGACTTTGACGTCATAATGGGAAGTTTTGACGGAGCAGAAACGTGTGATTTGGTTGGACTTTTTCTTCTATCGCAACTTAAACACGTCAATATAGACGTTGGCCTATATAGGGACGACGGACTTGCAGCTTGTACTCTACCACCAAAACAAGCTGAGGCCACGAAAAAAAAAGAGATCTGCAAAATCTTCAATTGTAACAAGCTGAATATAACCATTGAAGCTAATAAAAAAAAAAAGCACGAACTTCTTAGATCTGACCCTCAATTTAAAAAGCAACATATACAAACCCTACAAGAAACCTAATAGCAGTGTGAGCTACATCAGTAAGCACAGCAACCACCCTCAGTCCATCATAAAGAATCTACCCAAAGGAATCAACTACCGTCTAAATATAAATTCAAAGAACGAGGAAGTATTCAATCAAGCCAGCCCTACGTACAACAACGCTCTTAAGAGGAGCGGATTCGACCAACCGTTGCACTACAATGATGATATAAAATCTGCACATGTCAACAAAGAAAAAAATAGTAAACGGAGGAGAAAAATAACTTGGTTTAACCCACCATTCAACATGAACGTAAAAACGAACGTCGCAAGAAACTTCCTTAATCTAATCGACAAAAACTTCCCCAAAACTAATAAGCTCCATAAAATTATTAACAGAAATACTATAAAAGTCAGCTACAGTTGTCTACCGAACGTGAAACAAATGATCACGAATCACAACAAACACTTGCTACAGGGACACAACAACAAGAAAGAAACACCAAACAATGTAAAACTCTGCAACTGCCGAGAAAAAGCAAGCTGCCCATTGAATGGTAAATGTTTAGCAAAATGTGTTATATACAAAGCTACAGTGACAGAGACAACAACAAAGAATCAAGAAAGCTGTATAGGACTCACTGACAACGTATTTAAAACCAGATACAATCAACATAAATCATCATTCAAACTAGTGCATAGGAAGCTCAGTGAGCACATTTGGGAACTAAAAGACAGGAATATTGAACACACCATCCAATGGGAAATCATTAAAAAAATCAGACCATATACACCAGAAAAAAAGCGTGTGCAAACTTTGTTTGGAAGAAAAATATCAAATTTTAACCAAAGCTCCCTCCCTAAACAAAAGAAAGGAGATTTTCTCTCACTGCGTGCACAGAAAACGTTTCCTGCTGTCAAACGTAAACACAAACCACCGACCATTACCCACAGCCATCTGAAGAGAGCCGCACGGGCTCGAAACTCTGGAGTCATGGCAAACCAAAATTTAAACTAGGTAATCAAACTTATTATTATCATTATATATATATATATGTATATATATATATATATATATATATATATATATTATAAATATATATATTATAAATATACGTATAGGGTTGTTTTCTTTTATTTCAATAATATAAAAGACTCAGTGATATATTTCTAACTAAATATTGTTAAACATCTCAAGATTATTTTACCTGACTGGAACTCTTCGGTCTTCGTAATGTCACTCTGTCTCACTTAAATAAAAATAATGTGGTAACGTTATATATATAGCCACAGCATTGATAGCGCAGGGAGATTTTTTATAATTTTTTATTCCTTGCGAAATGGCCCTCGTACCAGAAAGATAACACTAGTCTTAGATTAAGCTTCTGTTGTAGTTCTTTTGTCCTTTTTTTCTCCCTAGGAATAATCTTTATTTATGTTATGTTCTGTGTATGTTTGGGTAACCGCATGTGTTGCACTTTGGTTTTCTGGCTTGCATGCTCTCTACAGTTTTTACTTGTAGGAACTGTACATAAATCGTTTCTTATCTACGCTCTGCCTGGATGAGACTAGCACGAAGAGAATCATGCTACCACATTTCTTTTCTCTTTTATTTTTTTTTCTGTAATGAGCTGTTGTTTTTTTTCTTCAATTCAGCAAAATTTTCACAGCTCCAACCACAAAGCTCTGGAAGAGGCTAATCAGTGTTATCCTTGTTTATTTAATATTACTCAATAAATAAAATTGGCTATACATATATAATTTTTTACATAGATCAAAAACAATCAACGAAACACGTATCTAATGAGGTTGAAGGTAATAAGTCTTTATTCACAATAGAAGAAAAGTTTCTAAAAATACATTGCAGGCATCAGTTTATAACCAGCATGAACTTTTCAAAAGATTAATGATCTACAATCTTAGCACAGGGCGCAAATTAATTCACCAAAAATAAATGCCATGTTTCATGCCGTGACGGATTCGAATTTTTCCGGTTCGGTTGGGTTCACAAGGCTGGATTACACCGAATATAATAGTCTAGAAAAGTATGATGTTATTACTGGTTCTAAACAAACTGAGAACAATATAGGAATAACCCAAGACACGATTGAAATATGAATGGATCCTAAATCTGAGCTACACCTATCTATCGTGTAACTCTTGTGAATCAGAAAAACATACGGAAGAATAAAAGGAGACAAGACTATATAAAATACAATTTTACAACCTACTTATTCAAAAACGAAAAAAATTTCATATGCAATATACTCCTTAAAATGCAGGTCAATATAAATAATGATTTGTTATTGCAGTCGAACGGATAGAGGAATAACTGGTCTGTGTGGTAGTGGTTATTTGAGACATAACGTTTGTACAATTCTCAAAATACTGGCTCTCTTTTTAAAGAAAAACTGTGTATTGATGCTATATATGAGCAGTTCCGAGTTTTAAGCAATGATTCGGTTTGTGTCAGTGAACGAGAAAACTGCCCAAATTTATTAGTAAGGATTTAAGATCCTAGAATAGGCATTACGGACTGCGAAGAAAGACGGTCACCGGTCTCTTTTTTTTATTTGAGATGAGTTATTTTGATTTACATATTATGATTTGAGCTTGAAATCCTCAACTGTTGAAAGCCTGTGCTTGAAAGCAAAATCGTAGGTTGGATGCTACAAAAACCGAGGTGGACGAAGCAGTTTTTTATTGCCCTTTTGCTGGAGATGATAGCCTTCATAAAAAGCTGGAACGACAAGGGTTCTTCTGATGTCTTCATTTTGATAAATTATACTAGCATTCACATCCCCGCCATAATCATTACTATCATCATCATCAGCAGCAGCAGCACTCCCATCATTATCATCAGAATTACCACCATGATTATTATCGTAACCAGCACAACGTGACATAATATCTTTACAATAGTGTACCATATTCTAGTTCGTAATTTATTTGCACATTCTCAGAAATGTAGTTTTCAAGTAAAGAACAGAGGTTCTGAGAATCCTGATCTGAAAAATCTGTTTCCTATAAAACCTATAATCTGAGACTTAACTCGTTTGAACCCCGTAAAAGTTTCCTCGAAATCCGCAGCCCTCAATTTTTAACAAAGAAAAAATAATTCCTAAGGTTTTATCCAACTCGGATCTTTCATGGTTGTGCTGGTTTCTCCGTCAATGCATTACATATAAAACATGGCGTCTAGGTTGAGATGGTGTTATCCATTTACAAGTGACTCATTTTCTTAGGAAAAGTGCCTCCTCAGGAAAGTTTTCGTTTGCTTGAAAAGCTGTGGACTCTGGCTCACGTCAGTTATTCAGCGGTTCTGGGAAATCTCAGATTAAAAATCGCAAGCAACCTGCGCGGTCGAGATCTGAAATTGCGAAGTTTTCACTGTTTTGGGGCCTGAGGTTTCCTGACCATTATTATATCGAAGGTAAAACTTTTCCTTTATACGAGATCTCCTCGTTCTTTTCTAAATTGATTCCATATCAATTCAGCTACAAATACTGATGCACCTATTATGTCTTGATTTCTGCAAGACCCAGGTTAGTTACATAATAGATTAAATCGACTCGTGTGTAACTAATTGTAACGACATTTTATCAAGAGCGGTTTAATGTGATGGCACAAAAATAGAAAAAAAGTTGTCAGTTTATCTAAACATATTAAAAAATTCTTTACCGAAATAATCATTTGGGCATGGCTGTCAAGAAATAGTACTTCCCAGATAAAAACGGACATTAAAATCGAATGTCATTCCAAATAAAAGATTATTGTTAATGCATTAAACAAATGAAAAAAAAAACAAAGAATAAAACGTAAAATTAGCCAAATTTTCGGCCTTCTTGTGTCCCTGCCACAAAAAAAATTGATACTCGGCAATATAAAGCAATGGAGTTCTAAATAGCACTTGAAACACTACAAACATTCTCCAAACATTCTCACATACAAGCTCTCTCTCTCTCTCTCTCTCTCTCTCTCTCTCTCTCTCTCTCTCTCTCTCTCTCTCTCTCTCTCTCTCTCTCTCTCTCTCTCTCTCTCTCTCTCTCTCTCTCTCTCTCTCTCTCAACATAATTAGCAACGCATTTTTTTTGGTCCTCTTCATATCTTTCTCCTTCTTAGACTAGCTTTGGGGTTAGCGCGTTCGTTATTTGGGTTAATCAAAAACTAAATGTATGGCCTCATCTATTAGTTCCGCCTTCCACAACGCGGGGTTCCAGTTCGATTTGTAACAAGGCCTTATAAACCACCATAAATATACCAACCTATAAACAAAAACCAACCAATCAAACAAAGGGTTATCACGGTACCAATGTGAGGATCGGTGCTCAGGAGGTCTTTTTCATACTTTCCACCTTTTTATCCTTTATTCTTGTTTTGGGTTGCTTTTATTTATTTATTTTTTATTTTTTTTTGTTAACCATTGTCCCTTGAATTGAAGTAGGATCCGCCCATACTATATGAGTCTAAAAAGGGGCTTTGTATTCACTGACTGGGTGCTGTCTTTCATAGCAATTGGAGCTTTCCGTTTAATTTAATTAGATTCTGTTGGCAAATAAGGCCACTGGCTGGCTGTTAGCTAATTCAGTATTTACATTTGTAACTCGTCCTCTTTTTTAATGTGCTTGGTGAGCAATGCCAAAGTCTTCCAAGTGATTAATTCCTAATAAAATAATTGTATCTTTCAATGGTGATCATTTGGGCAGTAGATTCTTTGGTTAAACAAAGTTTTGTTTTTTTTTTTGTTTTTTGTTTTTTTAATACCGCATTCTCGCAAAAAGCATATTTACAAACACTATCCCTTCCATTACCAAGCCCACCACAGCTACTTAGTATGTGAAAAACAATGATTACATTACAATCAATTCCCTGAAGACCAGTCATTCCAGAGCATTTTTCTGCACTAGGGTACATTTTTTAAATTTTTTTTTAACTTAAATAAGGAATTTTCAGAGTAAAACAATTTTTTCCGAAATCGGACAGAAATTGTACAAAAAAAAATTCCCCCCTCCTTACTTTTCATGTTTAGTGGTACTTTTGTAGTTGCTGCTGCAGTATGTTATAAAATGATGGTAAATGAGAAATGTGGCACATTGCACACTAAGAGATTTAGAGCTATAGAATATCATAGAGAAAGAACATTAAAAAACACATGCTGAAAAAATAGCATCATTTTATCAAAAAGAAAAACTCTTCATCATCATCATCATTCTGGATCAGCTACTACAACAGCCTGCAGCAAGTAAAAAGTAAAAAAATAAAAAAGAGAAGAAAGAAGGAACCCATAATTAATACATTAAAAATATCAGAGTCGCAGCTTATTTTGCACATGGTGTTTGATCTATAAGATTCTTCTACCGATACTACTGCTGATGCTACTACTGCGACTTGTACCACATTTTACTTTAGATTTGTTTTATGCTAAACTAACATTATCTTAGGATCTACAATAGAGATGAACAAAGGTTCTATTAAATTCTAAATCAATTTAGACTAGGCAGAAGTAATCTTTTTCTCCTTTCAACTTGGTACTTGGGGCATACATACGACTTTACGACAATCTAGGCCCCACTGTACAAAAACCATGCTATTTACTTCAAGAGTTGACGCATAGTTAATATTTGTAAGCTTGATATCTAAAACGAAGTCAAGGTATTGTGTCATTGCTTTTGATATCTGAGTTTCATTGAATAGAATGTGGTTATATTACGGGTATTTTTACCCTCTTGAGCAAGTAATATGTGTAAGTTTAAATAATATTTTTTATAAGAACTTTAACAAATAGGTGACAAATTATTGCAAAATGTGTTAAATTTCATTGATTTCGGCCAATTGAGTCCTATTTTGTGACAATTATGATTACCAAAAATGCAAATGACAGACAAATCCACCTCTCACAAATGTTGAGAAGTCGCAAACTAATAATTTATCTAGTTGTACAAAAAAATATCTGGATCAACGCTACCAGCTTCGCATCTTCCATAAGCGAATAGATAACAGGTTAAAGGCCTGTATAGACTTTCAAATAGGAGTCAAGTGCCCGTTCAACTCTACCCACACTTATTTGAAAATTCAATACTTGTGCCATCAAGGTATCAAGATGTAACAGATTTGCTATTTGTGAATGCTTTAAATTTTCAAAGGATGCTTACCTAAAGTCTAGCATAAGCAAATTGTGGTTGAGACAAACAGTTCAGCATTATTATAGAAATGTATGGAGACATAGAAGAGAGACACTTTGTTCTTCTTTGGCTGTTTCCGCCAACTAAAGCTGGGTTTAATACATCATGAAATCCCACAAAATTCTGACTGACACGGAACTAAGGATGGTTCAAACCTGAATCTAAAGAAAGAAGGGTTATGACAAAATTTTTTTCTAAAGTGAAAGCTGCTTTATTTTCTGAAGAAACTTTTATTTCAACAAGAGAAGCTAATATATACTTGTATTGTTTGAAAAGCCTGCCCAACTCAAGCCTTCAGCAGATCCTGGACCACTGCTGTGTATTCTTATTGCGCATTCCTGGTAGACAGGGCAACCCTCCTTCCAAGAGATTTTCCCACAGGAGCTCATTATTTGATGAGACAACCAATCTTGTCAATCTAGCAAAGCAGCTCTGAAATTGCACACGAACATTACCCATGGAACAAGAGACCTTCAGGGTTGTCGCGCTGAGCTGAAAATGGTTCAGCAGATTATTTCTCTTTGAGAGGAAAATTCTCTTGGATCAACCAAAATTCAATTATTTGGAATGATAGAATAGAAAATAATCACAAAAATGTAATGTTTAATTTTGACAGTAGCTAAGAGGAAACAAACAAAAGCCATTTCAGTGAACAATATTGAAAAGACTAGAGTTAGTGTCATGTCATCACAATTTTATTTGAATTAAAAAAAACCACGTCAATGAAGAGGAATGCCCAATCAACTAAGAACAGTGTACAACTAGAGTGCTGACCTGAGTCCACCAGGTTTAACTATAAATCTAAAAACAGTGTAAAAATATTAGCAATACTAACACCAACCAAAGTTATTTCCACAATATACAATAATTATAGTTCAGTAATTCTGTAAAAATCCTTATCCATTTATACATCCTTCTATTTTTCAATATCATGCTGGTTAAAATATTATTAGCACCTATGACTTCCCATAGGGCAACAAATCTTTAGGCATTGCGTGCAAATTCATAGCCTTTTAAGGATCTTTACATAGATAAAGAAAGTACAGAATTTGCCGATTTCCAATATCACAAGACTACACATAGTCTGACAGTATGTGAAGAAAAATACAGTCACTAAACTCTATTTTCACAATAAACAGTAAATTGGGTACACTGCTAAAAGCATAAGCTCTTAAACATATTTATAAAATGTCAACAATATTACCCACACTTGACAAAGATACATCTGTGTCTAAGTACATGTAATAAAGCTATGTGAACCAAAAACAACAAAACTCCCAGAAACACTATCAGCTACTTTAGTTCATCCCAAAACATCTCTGTTACTGTTTGCCCATTTCACATGTCGTTCTTTGGGCCCAATCAGCAAACATTTATTCTGCAACTGGTGTATCGGATGTGCTTGCTCTGAGGAGTAAAAAGTTGCTTTACTCCTACTGCCTGTCTTCCACATACATATATTAATAAGACAAAAGCTGCAAAGAACATTTTCCAAATCTATTCTTTCAATCCTTTACATCAGCTATTCCTTTACTGCTCTTGCGATTCTCCTTTTTTTATTTACCTGGAGCCTTCATTTATCGCTATCTTAACAACCTTTGAGCTGTCTATGTCTCATTAGACATGCCATGTCAATCAAAATCTTTTGCTTGACTTAATAGAATAAGTTTGTTCTTTCTACTGTATATCATACTGCTCAGTGTATATAGATTTCCCTCATGACAATATCTGGTTGAAGAAGAGCTTCACACCTTTTATGTTCTTGATTTTTTAATATGAATTAGGAGTAGTTCAAAGGACTTCTTAATTCACTCAAAATATTTTTGCTTTGATTGGTTTGTGAATACTTTCATAAACCTTTCACCAATGAAAGCCTTATTAAGAGAGGAAACTTTTTTTTTTACAGCATAATTCATTCCTGTAAAAAGCACTTTTGAAGCTTTTTTCAGAACTCTTCATATATTGGTAAAATCTTATTTGATTAGAGAGCACAGATGACTCTAAAGGCTAAGAATTTTTTAAAATCACAAACACTTTTTATAAAATAGGCCATTCAAATATTTCAAGATTTATAAATATTACCAAGCAGAATTTACAAATTTCTGCCAAACACCTGACTGACAATCCACAATGACATTGAGAACTTTATTTGTTGGTTGTTGTTTTCAAGACGGTTCTACATATGAAAAAATTAAAGAACATCCAATCATTTTATAAATGCATGAGAGAAACATTCTGTTCATTTTTTTTATAAACCAATGAGAATACTTACTTTCGAGATAATAACATAAAAAAATGCATTTCACTAAGCCCAACTGGATATCATACAACCCACTAAGAGTGAATTGACTGGATCGATATGTCTGAGAGCAGATGTTTGCTCCCACAGATAGTGTCACTCTTTGTCATCAGAATATCATGCAGCCCACATCTTGTATATTTTATAGCTACATTTTCTCATTTTATCTTTCACGATTCATCTGTTTTTCTTTTTCATTTTGTAACAGCATTATTGTTGCTTTAAAACAGTTTTAAAAACTTTGCTATATATATATATATAACATACATCCAATATATACATAACAGGGAATTTGACAAAAAAAAGAACTGCACAGTGTATTTTAACAGTGAATTATCAACAACATTTGGTTTCGTATACTCATATTATAAGAAATGGGGTAAAAAGTAAAGTAATGAAAAAAGTCAGAGATGCTGTTCATTAAATTTTGAACTTTTTTAAAATCTTTTTCTTTTTCATAGTATGATTTTCTTCTGAACTCACCCAGCATGGATACTGAGTATAATCGGCTGACCTATTACATCCGATAATGCATAATGATTTAACTTTGGAAGTCTACTTTACTTTCTAAACAGATATTTAGGTGTCTAAATCAAGTTTATTGGGAAGGGAAATCACTCTCCTATTTCATGTTTACTTGGTTGCATATTAAATATAGACAAACCTGTGTTTGGGCATTGAAAAAAGTTAGATATAGACTAGATCCAGATCTGGCTTTAAATGTGTAAAAAAAAAAAAAAAGGACTGAGTGAATTCTCCACGTCCTCCTCTTTGTCTATATTTTTCTTTTCAAAACGGCCATGTCACTCGCAAACTTATTATAAAAAAAAGACCTGACCCTTCCTGGGTGGTATAGAGATTATTGTTCACTCTATGTGAAAAATCATTATATTAGTAAGTAGCCAGACGAATTATTTTCACCTGATTACAGTCATCTGTTGAACAGACTTGCTATAAAAAAATAAATCATGAATTCTAAAATCACGACACAAATGTACTATATGCAGCAAGAATATGTTTGAAAATACTATCCACAATGGCACCATATTCTTCACAACTTACACAACAGTCATAATTCTTGAAAATGATTGACAAAAAAGTAAAGCACAAAGAAGGAACTTGTAAAACTAAGAGAAATGACAATATTTTTACTTCAGAGAAGATAAAAAATTTCTCCCACATGAGATTCGAAATCTTTTTCAGTACTCATCTTTCAGAGTGACTGTATTGAAGAACAAAGAGTTGCATATTTTGAAAGGAAATATAACAATAATGCGACAGCACTGACACAGAGCTTATATAAAAATTTCTTCTATCATTCTCTAACACTAAAAATAAATAAAGTTAAAGGATCATCTTGATAAAGAAATGAACCAGAGTAATAACTTGTGAATTCATTTCTTATTTCATATTTTCTTTCAAACAAAAAGAATTAAGTTTATAATTTATTTATAGATTTACAATTAAATCATAAATTATAAGTACATCATACCTGACACTGGGGAAGACTTTAAAAGTGTCTATCACATATTGTCATTCAGAATGTTATAATTGTAAACATGAAAAAATTTGTTTAACTGTCTTCGTTTCTTTGTGTAAAATATATAATAAATATATATAAAAGCAATTGTATAAAATGTATTTCTTGTTGGTTTTATTTGTTCATAAATTTCTTTAGTAGAAATATAAAAATATAGAATGTATATCTATGAATGTCCTGCCTATAAAAGACCACAGTATTACAGAAGTCGCTTTCATATTTTAACATGATAGCATCACAGCTGACATATGTAAGGGATAATGTCGCTTTTGAAATGGGTTTTGATGAAAACCACCTGCATTGTTTCAAATAAATCCTAATAGAGCTGTAACAATATGGCTGCCCTCACTAGGTATTTAACGATTTCAGATAATTAAAATTCTCTTGTGTCATTTTTATTCAATACAAATATTTTGGAGGTCAAGATAAAAAAATATACACCATATAGCAATTTACATCGTCCTTAATGGGCCAGATATGAAAACATATTTTGAGGTAAAGAATGTGGAGTATTCATTAATTTTTCGTCCAAATTTTCAGGTTGAAAATTTTAAAAGGATAAATGTATTGATTTTTACAAAACTAAGACAGACATTCAGGTTGTTTTTTTTTTCATGTACTAGTGGTAGGCCTAGAGGGTTCTGAAAATAGAACTTCAAATCCCTGTTTTTCAATTAGAATGGACTTCACTTAAAAAGACGAAGCTGAGTTTGCAGAAATAGGCAGTATGCTTGAAGAGTGTGAGACTAAGAAAATGAAATAGAAGGTGACCAAGCACAATGTTAACGAATCGAGCAGATTCTGTCATTTAAGAGGAATAAATATCTGCAATGCTCCTACAGCACATTCTTTATTGCTTAACTCCCTGCTTAAACATATATCACAAAGGAAGCAATGCTAGTCTAGCCATGAAAACAATCCAAGCAAGCTGCTGAATATTTTGTCAAGAATGTGCAACAAATGTTTTACTTTAAAAAGATTGATTACCTGTGTAACACTACAGACAAATAATTAATTATATCTAAGTAGCTGTTACAGATGTTTACTGGATGTCAATTTTTTTCTCTTCATCCAGATACTACTCATGTGAATTCAAAAAAAAAGTAATGAAAGAGAATCTATCATGCACACTGACAGTAGCCCATTCGCAAGTGAGGAATGGTATAACTAGCTTTTTGCCAAAACACTATTTTAGTTATAAAAAAAAAATCTTGATCCTAGATAATGCGCAGTGGATAAAATAAGTGCCACCTGAGAGTGACCTAGGAGAACTTTTGTATATATATATATATAAGTATATAAGTATAAATAATATATGTATTATATCAAGGTAGGAGCTGGTGACTAACTGTACATTTCTCACATTTGACTCCTAAGAACAGGCATAGTGCAATATTTTAAAGTCTAAAAGAAAGTGACACTGATCAAGAAACTCTACTTTAACTTAAGTTCCTCATTGCTCTAAAGACACTACTTTTTTAGTTAAATAATCAATTCTCACTTCAATCAATCTTAAGAACAACTGGAATTGCCTCCAAAGTGGTATTCACTGAATGGCAAAGCTATAGCTTGGCTCGCCAGCTTTGACTTTGATGACCCTTTTTTCATATAATATTACATTGATAGATCAGCTACTATGTTCCTACTAGGACAAAAGTTACTTCTATTTTTTTGCTTCTTAAATTGACACAATTGTGAAAGGCTTCATTGCCATAAAATGTTTACTTTTAGATTACAACAATGTGCAAAATAATTTTAAAAAATCATCACAGGCCACAAAAACAAACCTATTTCTTTTAGCTATATACAAAGGCCATTTTACAATTATTATTTTTTTTTTTTCTATTTTTTGGTAGTTTCCAGATACAGCATATTTGAAATGGTGCATAAATATCATTAGACCAAGTAAGCCTAAAATAATGTGCTTTTAAAGCTCAGTGATGCTAGTGAGGATAATTGCAAAGCCATCTGAACAAACAAAAAAAACCATCTAGCATTAAATACATACATAGACAACATTGTAAAAAACTCTAAAACAAACAGCAAACATTTATAATATGTGATGCATATCAACATCATTATTAAAGAGATATGATTAAAACGATGATGCTGATTTACAACAGCAATGGGTCAATCTTGGGAAATAATCGCAAAATAAGTAAATAATTTCTTTTTTATATTCAAGCAGAGGAACACACTGTGCAAAGAAAGACATATTGTGGTGAAGGATTTGTAGCAAGCATGGCAACAAGAAAGTACTTTTGTTTTTTACAAAAAAAAATCAAACCAACTTGAAAGGAATAGAGAAGCAATACATTTGATATGCAGTATTGATCAAGCTTTGACATGGATTACAGCATTTATTTAAAACACAACAAAAAATTGACTTTGTTTTACTCGACATGATGTTCCTTATGAAATAGGAAAAATGTGAAACAAACCAGCAAGCACTTTTGCATGTCATTCCTATTGCCTTGTTGATAGCATCAACTTTATATGTGGCTCAATTCAAGTTTTGGATATCCAAAACATTGCATTTTTGTTAGTTTCTCTGTGATTGAAATTGCTTTTCATTATTTTTAGAAACAATAATTTTATGAGATATTACACTCATATGAATAGTAGGAAACAGAATAATTCATCTGCTTTCAAATGCTTTTAGTTCAAATTTGAATTTCTGATATCTGACTCATTAGTACTGAGTTAAAGACATGAAAACTGATTTCATTAACATGTTTTTTTTCCTAGAAAATACAAAACGAATCATAGGCTTTTAGAGTGAGAAGAAAATAGTATAAATATTTTAACTTTATGCAATCATCCTCCATCAAGATATAAAACAAAAAAAAAACCTTGTCAAGCAAGAATTTCCCTGCTGTTTATATTAATAAAAATGTGTTTGCACATTCTGTGACTGTAGGTGTGCTAAATATAAGCAATTCAGACAATGGCTTCTTATCGGCTCTTTGGGGGCCCATATGTGAAGGTAATGATAAAAAGATGTCAAATGAAAAATAAATGACAGCAAAAAAAAAAAATTAAAACACTTCAAGATTCTACAAAACTCTATGCTTCAAGCAACATTGATAGTTCATTTTAAAAAAAAAAGAAAAAAGGCAAGTTTGTATCTAAAGCATATTGTAGTAGTGCTACATACATAAAAACTTGAGATGAATGACTTGTCTCTTAACTCTTATATCTTCTCTTTTTTTTAAGTTTCTGAGAATTTTTATACATTGTGAGGTGTCTGATCATCTGTACCAATGGCTGAGTCATATAAAGGGTCCAATCTGTAATAATAATTTGTGATTGATGGATCATAACTGAAAGCTTTGGCATAGAAAAGAGATTTACAAAAAGCTTCTTGACATATATTTTCTCTAAGTTATTAGCACAAAGCAATTTCTAATTGGCCTTTCATTGAAAATGGCAGCAAATCTTACAACTTTGTCTTTGTTAATTTACATTTGGGAAAATTCGAGTGCCTGAAAAATTGAAAAAAAAAATTTACAGATTTCTTTTCCATCAATTCAAAAACGTTGTACATGAAAAGTTCCTTCTGTTGCTTACTTTTCAAAAGATGTAGCCATACAAAACGTGTCGTCATCTACATCAACAACCCATACTTTGTATATAATGACATTTTACTCATTTGATCCCATAGCTGCATATGAACAAGTTAAGCAGAACGATAGATAACTATTTAAAAAAACAAAGTTGACAAAACGTTTTTCACCACCTAATTATATTTATGGAGGCACTTTGAAAGACATATATAGACAAGGAGTGGCGTAAGTATTGCCCTACTAAACGTTTTAACCTATCCAAATTAGTGTAAACATTTCAAGTACAAATAGCAAGATCAATACTGCATATCACATGCTTTTGAGCTGGCAAGCTTTTTACATGCAGGTAACAGTAAGCACTTGACAAATATTGTAAAACAACAACAAAATAGGCATCAATAGCAACACATTTTTTTTTGTAATACACACTTTCATAATGTATGTGTGGATGTAAAAATAGGTGCAATATTCATGTTACTTTGTCAATTCATCCATAGAAATTGTACACATCAACTTGTGCCAACAGTTTTTGAGCACTAACACTCATTATACCTTCAAAAGAATTTTTGAATGTAAACACATTTCATGGTATGACAAAACAGTACAAACTTACAATGAAGAGCATTAACACTGGTTATCTTCTAACCCAACAAGATGACGCTCAAAATGAGCATATCAACAGAGACAATTATTATACATAGAAAAAAAATTTTCTCTCCACAATATAAGATCTTATACAACACAATAATGTTGAACGAACCTCTAATATATCATTACAATATATATTAGCCCACTCCTATAATACTAAGTCCTTCCATAGTACGTTTTAACATTTAAAATTTTCTTAACTTACATGTTTTTTTCCCTCTAAGGGTCTACAAACACAACATCAGAGACAAGCTTAGAGAACATCTTTTCCTATGGCAAACCATATCAAAGCAAGATAAGGTAGTATTATATTAGATGTGGCATTATTTTAAGAGAGCATTATGTTTGACCAAGCTTAGTCAATAAATTATCTTCAATAACTATAAAGCTGAAAGTTTAAAACTAAATGCTATCAGTATTAAGCATTAAACCATCCAACATTTTTAAGATTCAAGCTCAACTATTATCTACCCTAATAAAGCATCCATTGCAACGTTTGGTATTGGCATGCTCATCTAGAGACACAAAGAGTCTAGAGTATTACCTACTTTGAAAGGCTTCTTACTTACCCTTACCTTGGACAGTGTTATTGAGTAGATTCAACATAAAAAAGTTTTCAAATGCTTCTACAAACACACAAATGTCATCTAGTTATTTGTTTACAAGTCAATCACATCCATAAAAATTCCCGCAAACATAAGAAAGGTAGCTGTCAGCATTCTGAAACCAAAAGGAATCACACAACATCTACCAAGTAACAAGCAAAAAAACTAATAGATATTTTAAATAGTCTACTTTGAAATTTTTTTTTTACTATATTTGAACTGACCTATTTTTGGGTACAAGATGTGAATGGCACTGTTGTTTTCAAACATTTGTGTTTTAAATCAGGTATTCATAACTGCTCAATGAACTTTATGTTGCTTACAACCCCATGCTTTTCACATGAATTTAGGCAGTCTGTCAATTTTGTATGCATTTATTGACGCTTACAAATTTGTGATCCAAATAAAAAACAGTCTACAAGTGAAAATGAGAAATAATTTTCAACTCACTCCATTATTTCTTAATAAAATTTTTAACATTGATAGATGTGTTTTGCATATATACACATAATAGTAGTAAAAGTTCTTACCACAAATGTTCTGTGATGCTACACATGTGTTTGCATATAGAATTTTAAAAAATGCCAACATTGACTATAATATATCTTTTGGGACACTGTTAAAAGGGTCCAGCTATATTCAACAAGACGCTGAAACCTGTGCACAGCAGAAAAATAACATTTTCTCAAAACCAACATAACTTTAAACAAAAGAAGAGCAAAATTTTCCCCAAGTCCCCATAGGAAAAAGCATTTCCTGCAGGACTTCACAGGCTACAAAAACCATCATATAAGGTCAGGATGGCAACAGTGCACCTCCAGTCATGCCTTAAGAGTGTGGAGGACAAACAGCCTCCTCCTTCTCAGCTTGAAATACAAGTGTAGTATGACAGAACATTTGTGATAAGAACTTTTACTATTTATTATTAAAAGCTCCCACGGTTATGCACTATATTTTATTGTTCACATTAATATATATATATATATATATATATATATACACACACACATATACATCATAATAGTTTCTCTTCATAGAAAAACAAGCAAACAATGAAAAAAAACAACATCAGAGATCTTTGCCAACATGCTTCAAGAGATGCATAAATGGCTAAGCAACAATCAACAGTCCTTAAGTCTTTATTGGTCCAATATATCTTTATTATTTTAAACTTAAGGAAAATCTTATTTGTGTAAATCAAGCTTATATTTTACCATCTCATCATGACAATATGAATTCTTGTAAAAGATCATGAAGAAATGCTGTCGTTTATCATCCAAAATAGAAATAAAGAAATGTCCAACATGCATACACACTTGCAAGAAGTAAAATCAATGCTAGAGACTTGTGCTCTCGACTAGGAAAGGAAGGAGGTAAGCTCTATAAAAACAATTAAAAACACTACATATCAGTTCTTTACAAACCTAGGTTTCACACTAAATCTCAGTCACAAATAAAAGGATCCAAGCATTTTTCCAACTACTAAACATTTTAAATTTTTCTATCAAAATTATATCAATACTCTAGACAATGTTAAACAATTGTTAGAGAAAAACGGCAAAAGATCACCTTTTATTGACAACAACAAAAGCTATTTGTGATAAAATGATAAAAATTTGTCAATATACAGAAATAAGTGCCACATCTTTAGTCGGCATTTCAGCACAATTTCCTGGGAATGTACAGAAATAATTGCATCCATACATGCTTTTAAAACATAAAAGCCAAACAAAACAGTTTTTAAAAAATGAAATTCATAAAAAAACTGTATTCACCATAAGAACAAAAAAAAATTAAAACTAAACCTAAAAGTTTTAAATATTTCACATGCAAATAAGCTGCAACTAGGCTATCAAGCATTTCAAAACACAATATACAACCAAAATGTGATTTAGGCACTGGGTACTCTAATTTTTAAAGGAAATTCAAATTTTGATAAATCTTCTGTTAAAAATACATGAAATTTCAAGTAAAATAGTAGACACGAAAGAATATTATTTTCTCAATTCTAATCCATATACAATATACTACTTTAAAAATACAAATAGTGCTAAAGACTCACAAAACGAAAATAAAACTTGAAGAGGTCTAAGTGAGTTAAATCACAACATCAATGATAAAAAGGGCAATCTTGAGACATTGTCAACTCAATCAAAATCCAACAAGTACCCGGCATATCTCTCACTAGCACACTTCAAATTTTCAAAATAGGGGCCTACCAGCACAAATCCCTTTTTCAAAGTGTTTTTTTTTTTTTCAGGTAGCTGTAAGGTAAAAGCCAAACTTAAAAGTTCCTTTCAGAAGGGTTTTAGAATATAGTGTCAGAAAAGGGCCCAAGGGTATTCCTTTGACAGAGTCTACAGTCAGAGGGTCTTCATTTATCAACATAACTTTGACCAACAAGTCACTCAAAATTTGTAGTGTGATAATTTACTCAGCATATCCATAAAACAACTTCCACTTTCAAAAACAGAAAATTATCAAGGGTTGATAATCTGCTCCGACAGAATCAAGACAAGCTAACTTTTATTCCCTTTCATCGTTTTTGCTACCACAGGTATTTTTTTTCACTTAAATCAATCAGAGAAATTACTTTGTTAAACAAAACAAAAATTTAACTCAAAACCATCCTTTATGCAATTTTCATCATAATTTCTTTTTTCATCCATGAGCTCAATGGATTAAAAAAAAGCAGTCTAAGTTAGGTACATGGTATGCATGGCTTCCTTACTCATTTCTCCAACTGACACTAAAAAAATCTATCCCTCTCATTGTAAAAAAAATTTGATACAACAGAAAACCATAATAGAAATGTTGTACCTTTAAAAAATCTGACTATCCATTCTCCCTTCACCAATGTTTCTCCAATCAGATTTTTCCTACACTCATGGCTGGTTGGGCCTATTCAAGCCATATTAAAAAAATGTTTAAAGATCAATCACGCGCTCTGGGGAACTTGTGAGGTCCTTTACTCGCTCTTACTTTAACTCTTATAACACACAACAAGGAATCTTTTCATAACATTTCATAATTAATTTTCATTTATTTTCATGAAGCAGTCATTATCTTGCTCTCTTTGCTTCCCCCAAAATAACATACACACACACACACACAATATCTCTCTCTCTCTCTCTCTCTCTCTCTCTCTCTCTCTCTCTCTCTCTCTCTCTCTCTCTCTCTCTCTCTCTCCTTCTCTCTCCCTCTCTCTCTCACTCTCTTTTCTCTCTCTCTCTCTCTCCACCGTACATGTATTGCCTCACCACCTATGAATTATTTATTGTTCATTGCTGTTGATCAGAAAGCCGCCAGTAGAAACATCATTGCACACTCCTTCTCCTTCCTTCTCCTCTTCATCATCACCATCCTCTCCTGCATCCTCTAACTCCTTACACACTTGTGAATGCTGAAATTTTGCTTGATCATCACAATCTTCGTTGCTCAACTTATCTAAGAATTCTCTGTTATCAAAGCCAATATCACCCTCAACACCTTCATTATTATGATCATTGCTTCCTCTTGTGACAGAAACCAGATGCTCTTTCACCCCATATACAAATTCCTCGAGGCCATCCCAATCACCTCTTAGCCCTACTTGATGTTTTTGCCTATGTATATCCTCTGTAAGATACACAGCAACATCTTCACTTTTAGTGTCATCATCTACGCCATAATTACTCCGACAATCACCAACAGCATGCTTTTGGTTTGCCTCCTGATTAAACTCAGTCTCAAGTCCAGAAGATATAGAGTTTGCTCCTCCAAAATCAACAGTCGTTTCAACAGAAAGATAATTAGCAGTACCAGAGTTTTCTCTGTTACTATCTATTGAATTTATCTCATCTGTAGAATTCCTCATATCCAATAATGTTGCGGCCTGAGCAAATTTGGTATAAGGGCTCAGGTCAAGGTTGTCTGTAACTTGACAAAGATCAAGATCAGTCAAATGGAGGTTACCCTTGTCAGCCATCTGCAATGCTACCCACTGGGCTGTGCGAGCCTGCCTAGTATGCTGGGATAGATCAGCTATACTGGCTGCCAAAGCTGTCACATCTGAAATGAAAAATGATCATGTAGCTGAATTTCAGATCTGCCCCTTTTAGATATAGACATATATGGTTTCTATATTTTTTTAAATGGAAAGTTAAGAAATAGTATGGCTCTTTCCTATCTTATGATTCTTTAACTAATTAAATTATTTCAAGTTAAGTGGCAGTATCTCATCCACTTAATCGGCTTAAAGAAGCTATTTTGTCAATAGCATTACTTTTACTGTTCCTCTGTTGACTTGACCAATAGCTGGCTTAAAAGACTATGAATAAAAAATCTGAATGTGAAATAAAAAAAAAAAGAGAAGGAAAAATGAAATCAGAATTGGAAAAAGTTAAGCAAAACTCAACATAAACCACCATGCTTCCAACAAAAATCCTTGAGGAAATGAAAGCATAATATACTACATAGAGTAGAGACTTTTAAAAACTGATGGACAGTAATGGTAGCACTAATCAGCCATAAAGCCCAATAATGTGCTGGTGGTGGCACATCAATATCTTGATCTACCTTTGTCATCTGGATGCCGAGGAACACCTGCCCTCTGTCTGTTGGCTGAGTTGATTATCTCATCTCTGCGGCAGGTTTGTACACATCTTATGCTGTTAAGCCAGGATGTCAATGTAGAATGGACATTAAGATGGATTCTAATTGAACGCAGACGTTCCATTTTCTCTATCAGGGTCACTATCTGTAAAGGAAAGCATTTTATTTAATCAATACATTTTTTACTTTTTTGTGTTAATTTTTTTTTATCTCTCAAAATAACCTCTGTCTGGTTGTCAGTCGGTCAGTCAGTGTGCGTGTATATATGTGTGTGTGTGTGTGTGTGTGTGTGTGTGTGTGTGTCTGTCTGTCTGTCTGTCTGTCTGTCTCTCTCTCTCTCTCTCTCTCTCTCTCTCTCTCTCTCTCTCTCTCTCTCTCTCTCTCTCTCTCTCTCTCTCTCTCTCTCTCTCTCTCTCTCTCTCTCTCTCTCTCTCTCTCTCTCTCTCTCTCTCTCTCTTTCTGTTTTGTTGGTTCGTCATGTACCAAATGCCTATTAAATTTCACTTCATACACCTCCTCTGCCTCTTTACCATGCATCAATGTTTAAACTGAAGTCAACTTATGAATCAATCTTTTCACTAGAAGTGAATATGTTAGTTAAATATGCTTTTCTTGAGTTGAGTTTGCACGCCAAAAATTCTACCTTTAATGTTAATGCAAAGTACTTCTTTATTAAAAGCAAAAATTTCCAAATTTATTTTTCTGTACATAAAGTGTCTTAGATGTTAAGTCTAAAAATCAGATGGTTGTGATTTAGATTGTCAACAACAGATCAATAGAAATTACCTTAGTGAAGTAATTTTACCCACATTTTCCTTAGGCAGGAGGTCTTAAAAAAATAACAAAATGTGAAATGACAGGAACTTCACAGTAGTTGATTAATTTATCTCACTTTCTATTGTATCATAACTAATGCTCCTAATTGTTGTATGAAATTGAACTCTTACAGACAGACATTGAGGATTTGCAAGGTCTAGCTCTAGCAATTGTAGGTTTGGATATAAACGCACATGCATTGTATTCAACTCAAAATTTACTCTGTTTATCCAAGGCTTACCCTCGCATGTTCTCGGAAAGAGTCAACAATTAGCCGATCAACGCGGGAGGGGCTGTTGGGTAGGCGAGGAATGCTGATAGTGTTACTACTAGACACTTTTTTGCCAGGGTTCTGGCGTGCTAACTCAGCCTCCGTCTGACCAGACCAAAGAAAAAAATAAGAGTTGAGGCTGTGCAATGATTAAAGCAAAAAGAGGGTTCAAGAGAAAAAAAATAAAATGTTTTCAATTTAATGTAAGGAAAAATAATGCACAGTAATCTATTTTTTGGAGAAAAACAGACATGAAAGAAAAACAGTGAGAGAGAAAAGCAAATAGAGAGATGAATTAAAAAGAAAAGAGACAGAACTACACAGATACACACACAGTTGTGCATGGATTCATTAAATTGTTTGGGGAATTTTGATATGTTTGAGAAAGCTGTATTCAAGGGCATTAGATATAATTAATAAATGAATAATTGTTACACACACACACCTATATGTAATTTTATGTACAAATACATATTCTGAAGGGAGTTTCTTTATTATAAAAATGATTTTTAATTTGAACTAGAAAATTATGACAAATCTATTTCTATTGCCATTAACAGCTTTATATACTTAAGACAGAAAGCTACAAGGGGAAATAAACACAGTTTCTGTCAACCTTTTTTCTCTCCTTCTCCACAGCTTTAAACTGTTCATGGCACTCCTCTAGTCTAGTATGAAGTTCATTGGAAGGTCCACTTCTGAGACATAAAAAGAAACAGCATATATTAAGAAAAAAAAATTTACGTGTGAGTTGAGTGGGAGATTCACATTGGAATGATGGTCTTATCAGAGCAGATGTATTGGATTTAGTTAAGCTTGTAAAGTCTAAAAACGCTTTAAATGGATATAATTTTAAAATGCTTTGAAGATTCATAATAGAACAATAAATAACTGTTTTTACTTGCACCACAAGTGTTAATAAAAGAAAAATAATCTTAAAATATTTTTATTGGTATTGGTCTCACCAACTTAATTGAATTAGCCCAAAAATAAAACTTAGCATGCTTAGGTAAAACAACACCTATAAAACAACAATCTAAAGTGGTCAGAGGATGTTTGCATCACGTAAATTAGTCTAGCTTAAACAACCAATATAGTTACAAGATTGTCTGCTTAAAGGAAATGAGCCCTGTCATAATGTGGTTAGCAGAGCTCTAAGAAAGCTGTATGAAGAAAATTTAAACATCATACTATAACGTATGCTTTCATGTTTAAGTTAGTGGTCTCATCAAACAATTGATCATTATATTCTTTGTTCTCTGTGCACATGTAGGCACAGCTTTCTCTGATCACCTAACCCAAAAGTTTTTATAATTTGTCCTCAAATGTCGTCAGTCTTACAAAAGTGCTGTTCCAATGTGGAAATAAATAAACTACTTCTCATAAAGCATTTAGCATCAAACAAATGACTAACCACCCTAGACCTCGGCTTTAAAATATATAACTCATTCTCAAAAGGTCCTCTCAATTTTTTTAACTTGGGGCTTTATTTTCATTTTGTATTTTTGTATGTAAAATGTATGTGTCTAGTAGTGTAAGCATCTTATTTTGGAAAGAAAGTTATTTTTCAAATATTGTCATATATACTTAGACCTAATGATAACACAAATTTTGCCATATTTCATAACTTTGTTTTATGAATTATGTTCCTACTTGATTCTCAAAAGATAAACTGTGCTAAAAACTGCCTGATTTTGGTTGTTATTTATATATACATATATATATATATATATAACAACCAAAATCAAAATCAAATTGCGTTAAAATACAATTAAAAGAAGCAGGATAGCAAAAAGAAAATTAGAAATCATACAACATGAGCGCAAAAGTTAATTCTAAATTCCTCACCAAAACTACATATGCTTTCGTCAAAATAAAAAAAAAATAAAGAACAAAGATTCAAAGATGGCCAGACTCTTGTGTTTGTAACAATTCTGAGGGGCTCAGACCGGTAAGTTAAGAGATGACAGTTAATAAATTGGTTTCTCCAGTGATAAACGTTCAACCACTCTTCAACACTACCCGCTTTTCTGGTTACATTGACAATTCATAAAGCCTGTACCTGAAATGTCTGAGTCCCGGAAAATATTGCTGCACGCCAATACAAGGTGAGGGCAGGCAGGATGCACCTGAGGCTGCTGCATTGAGAAGCACATGATGAGTATCTCTGGTAAATGTTGGTGCAACCGCAGGGCTTATGTTGGCCAGCTGATGTAAATTTGGCTGCTGTTGCTGTGGTTTAGGCTGGTAAGCTGCGGCAAAAGAATCCACAGGGAGGAAGTCTAAGCCATCTGTCAACTGTAAAGCAGCTAATGCAGCCTGTTGGTGTGCACTCTGTACATCAGATGATACTGACAACTTGGCTGAATTCAGGAAAAGTGCAGCTGCAGCTGGGTGGAGCGCACTCAATAGGGTTGGAGAGAGAATTGGTGATGCTGAAGCTCTGGCATGGCTTGGCTTCAGAAATGTTCCCGCTTGACAAGCTGTTAGGTATAGAAAAGCTCAATTGAAGGCCACAGACTTTTAAAAAATTAAGGCAAATAGGAAATGTCATATATTATAATGAGCATCTAGAGACTGATGCAAAATATTATAAGTTGTTTAGAGCCTACTTCTCCATATCCTCACCCTTTTTCAAAGTGGGTGCTCTTAGGTAAAACAATGTTGTAAAATTACACATAACGTTTTTAATATAAAATCGTACAATTCTTATAAAGAAAATTATCTATGAGTCACACTTATCACTTGTCTAGTATTAAAAGTTCTTTGTAAAAGCAAGGCCTGGTGCAGCATGTGCTAACAGATTATATACTTGCTATCATAAAGGGCACAGTCTATCAGAACCACGTTTCTATACCATCCAGTTTGGTTTGAAATCTATGGCATGACCACTATCAACGGTCAATCTCATACTAATCGTTTCTAGTGGTCTGTTAGAGGTTGTCTTTAAACAGAGCAACACAAGATTTTTACACTTAAGACCGTATTTCAAAGAAAGAAATTCTTAGATTTGAAAAATTAGAATAAGACTAAAAATTGAACAAATTGACAATGAGCACACAATGAAGATGAGGAGGTGGAGAAAAGAAGAAGAGGATTAAGAAGAAGAAGAAGAAGAAGAAGAAGAAAAAGAAGAAGAGGAGGACGAGGAGATGCAGAAGAAGAAGGAGGAGGAGGAGGAGAAGAAGAAGAAGAGGAAGAGGAGGAGGAAGAGGAAGAAGAAGCCAAGGACTAGGAGGACTAAGACGAAGATGAGGACAAGGAAGAAGAAGCCAAGGACTAGGAGGACTAAGACGAAGATGAGGACAAGGAAGAAGAAGCCAAGGACTAGGAGGACTAAGACGAAGATGAGGACAAGAAAGAAGAAGAATTACAGATAAAATGATCGTACCAGCTTGCTGCTGGAGTAAAGCCTGCTGCAGAATGTGCTGATAAGCAAGATGTGCAGCTTTGATGTCTGTCGGCATTACGATGTCTTCTACGGAGGCCCTTTGCTTCTCTGTCACGGCAGCCGCGCCGTTGTCTGATGGTGAAGAGATGTTCTTGCCGTTGGGCTCTGCAGTGTGTGACACAATAGGGCTGCCACAGCTCTTAACTGGAATAAAAACTCAAAGTAAGTCTTCATTTACGGGTATAATACTGAGTTTTCCATACCTAAGTTTACCGTAAGAATCCATTTCGGAGACTAAACTAATGGTTGTATTATTTAACTAAGAACAGTTGGAGGATAGAGAAAAATGTTGGAAGAAATTACAATGAATTCTTTTTTTTTTTCATCTTGGAATATCCCATGTCACACCTTTACAGAAAATATTTTAAACCTAGCGTTTCGTACAATCGAGTAACCTTCATGATTCAGTCAACTGAGGAAAATGGACTGGGAAATACGCGGATTGCTTTTCAAGGCAAAAAAAAAAAACAAAAAAACACCGTGGCCGCATCCGCCACAAACTAGTCTATGCTCAGAAAACACTGAAGGATAGGAATCGTAGTTCTGGTGCGAACATTGAAAAAAATAGATAATCATGCGAGATATAGGAAGGTTTTTACTTTGCCAAAAAAGAAAAGAAAAAAAAAAAAAAAAAAAAACCACCGTGTGTGTGTGTGTGTGCCTCTCCTAATCTTTACTGCACGTAAAGAGTTAGACTTTAGCTATGTCAATTGATGTGAACTAGACTAAGCTTTTGTCTTGTCAAATTTATACTACATGTATTTCGTTTGGCAAATCTCACCGGTCTTAAACGCAAACGAGAGGGGGATCCTCATCACTCTTAGCTATTTGCCTCTACTACTACTTTAATAAGAACTTCTTATTAGCCAGAATAATATCAGGTCCCTTGTTTAGTCTATGGTTGTCTGCACAAACTTCACGGACTCCTGGCAGTTATAACAAGGTGCACAATCCTCATGATTATCAATATATCACAATTGAGTTGGTTTCGAAGATGCTCTGTCACTTTCAGCAAGATGCAGAAAGAATTGTAAATAGTGAACTGACTGAATGGCTGGGCCCAGAGAAGCGCAGTTATGTACTTTATTAAAACACTAACCCTATAAATTTCGTCAAGAATGATTTCCCACGTGAGAGGGAGAGAGAGAGAATGAGAGAAAGAGAGAGAGAGAGAGAGAGAGAGAGAGAGAGAGAGAGAGAGAGAGAGAGAGGCGAAGAGAGATTGATTGTGAGGAAGAAATTTATGATAATGCATCCAAAAACGTCGTTGTTCCATAAAATAATACATGAAATAAACAGAGAACAAAAGAGAAATTGAGAGATAGCCAGGGTGAATAGGATCAAAGAGATGGCGTCATAATACATAATCAATGACAACGAATAAAAAGACCGTTAGGGCCAAAATAGCAGAATTACAGTCACAATACTTTCAAGCTAATTCCTTTAACCACGTAACTGGTTTGATGTGTCGCTCTTTAATCAAAACAAGACTAACCGGTATTCTTGTGGGCGTATTAGAGCTACCAAATGGGTGAAGGAAACCGGGGACAGATTGATGAAGCAAATTTATCTACTAATTCGCCAATGATTTTTCTAGATGCATGAACTCGAGCAACAGGACTTGCAGAATAACAAACCGAAAGCAATTTTACCTTCATCTCCATTCCCATTCTCTGTTTGTTCCTCTCCCCCTCTCTCCACGTTTCCACGTGCAGTAAAGCGGCTGGCGCTGCGGTTTTCTTTGACTTTACTGGAGCTTCCACCTCCATAGCTACTGCCATTGTTGCTGCGGTTATTACTATTGGTATTACCAGTGCCACTACCGACTGTGGCGCTATTGGCCCCACTCGCAGCTGTGGACAGCTGTTGAGTGAGAAGCTGCAGCTGGTGGAGTTGTTTCATGGAGGCCAAGTGTTGTGGGTTATGGAGGTTCAGCTGGCCGACGTGGTGACCCACAGGGCCATGAGCCAGAGGATTTGCCTGGAAGTGAGGCTGTCTCCCGAGTTGAGGCACTGGCAGGCCGAAAGCCGAGTGACCTGAACACAATAGCAGGGTGCGTATTGAAATATTGTGCATTCTATAAAAATGAATACGAGAAGTTGTAAAAGAAAAACAATATACAAGTAGTTGAAAAAAAAATTCTAACATTACATCTGCTTTATTTTTATAAGTCAAAACGCCATATACATTATCTCTCATTAACATGACATTCATTTCAACCGAATTTTCAGCGATAAGCATTTTTTGTTTGTGAAAGTTACAGGCGGTTTGCTGCAAATATTTTTTTTTTACAAAAAAAGCAGTCGCTTAGGAGGCTAGAATTTAATCAGGTCTCTTTTTATTTATGCTTTTGAAAAATAGCTTCACTTTATATTTGATAGCTGTTGTATTCCAGTAAGAGATTTTCATCATCTTGACTTCAGGCAATCTTGCAAAGTCCAACACATAAGTGTTTTATATAGCAACATTTTACTTGATTGTTTACAATAGAATTTATTTTATAGTGCGGAGTGATTAGTTAAATAAAAAGAATACGCACTGGGATTTGGTAGAACCTATGTGAAATTTTCGCAGATTGCAAATCAATATTATTTTTTTTATATATATATATATATATATATATATATATATATATATATATATATTGTAACGCATTGTGCTGTAATTTGATCTATTGCTATTGCTTTCCTCACCCTGCGTAGGTGCGTAATTTTGGGTAGCAGATCGACTAAATCTATGTACATTGTTTTATTTAGTTGCACAATGTTTGTATTTCAAGCCTTTGAACTTAGTCTTGTTTATTGAACACAGCCCGCACTTGTATGACCTAACTTCTTCTGGAATCTTCGACCTAGTTCTAGCATAGTAATGATCTCGTCACTCCTTGTTTACTTTTGTTTTGATTCGTTTAAGAGCGCATTACTCATGACGTGTACCAAGAATGTTCTCTTACGATTTTTGTAATTCCTTTTTTGGATAATTCGACGAGATTTTGTATAAATAAGAGTCGAAATTATTCATTCAGTCAACGTCAAGGCTACCTTTAGTGATTATTAAGTCTATCTACAGTGAGTTTAAGAGTTAACCTACAGTGATTATAGAGTCAAGCTCTTGTGTTGAATTAAACAATTTGCAATTTTTACTAGCGGACTTCAGACTTATTTTCTACGGAGTCGTGTGATTGGCTGTGTATATTTTCATACCCCTAGACAAACAGAGCCTAACAGATCACCCCCATCAAATCTGTTACATATATATTATTCTTTTTGTATTAACGCGCTTAAGAGGAGCTACAAAATTTTGTCAAACGTCATTGAACTAACGAAATGGACAACACTGGAATCAGATCTGGGATTAAAAAAAATGATCTGTACCTAAAAGGTAAAACACCAAAAAGAAAAAAAAAATATCAAGAAATGACTGAAATGTACGAGAACAGATGGTCATCGTTTTTTGTAGTGAAATTTTGGGTAAGGAAATCAGTGTGGCCATCTTGATGTGGCATGCAGATGTAGGTCGCCAGAGCAAGCCTCAAGATGTAAACACTGAAGATATGGTAGGCACAGTAAAGAAACTCGTTTTCTCTAAAGTAGAAGCTTAATCAAAGAGATCGTCAAAGGAACCTACGGATCAGCCTGGAAAATTTAACATGGACACTAGAATGTGTCAAAGGTCTCGGCAAGGTGAATCCCACGTATTTTGACACCAGAGATGGAAGCTGAAAGAAAGCCCTGCTGTAGGATTTTGCTGAATCTTAATATAATTCTAATTAAAGTCAGTAATGAATATATTGATCGCTTGATAACCGTTCACGAGACCTGCCTTTACCAGTATGTCTCTCAAGTGAAATCTGAGTCCCTTCAATGGAAAACAGCCTCGGAACCAACCCCCAAGAAGGTGAAAACGACTTGTAGTAAAGGTCATGCTGACTATTTTTGGGGACACCAGGGGCATCATTCTTTGCGCCTTTTTCTAGGAGGGCAAAACATGTGAATGGTGAATTACATAAACTTTTACAACTGAAAAGTTGTTTTACACTCCAAGTGCCCTGGAAAGATGCGCAAGAATGTTTTTCTCCAGCAAGATAATGCTCCGCTCCATCCCATTCTTCTACAATTGCCACGGCCGTTGCTGATAGATGCCGTTTTCAAATTCTGCCTCATCCTGCTTACTGATCTGATTTAGCACCATCAGACTTTTATTTCTGTACCTTGCGTTGAAATCAGAACTACAAAAAAAAACAGATATGAGGGGGGAAAACACATTTCTGAGGCAGCAGACGCATGACTGGAGGTCCAGCTGCGGGCGTTTTATACTGAATGTCTTTTGAAGGTCAAAGTATGATAGGACAAGTGTGTCTCTTTGGGTGGTAGAGAAAGAAGTCAGTATGCAAAATATACTTACTCCTTCATAGTCAGGTATATTACATTTTGATCACTTCATATTACTTTTAATAAAAAAAAGGCACGGTATAGAAAAGGCATTTTGTCTATAAATCCATTTCAGCTATTGAAACACTTTTTTGAAGAAGTTAAACTGGACGCCTCGTGCCGCCGGTTCTGGTAAACGCAATCGTGGACGGCAAAAACTATGAGACAAAGTACATGTACCAACACCATTCGTTAAAACTGTTAAAACCTTTGTCACTCTTACCTGGGGTGAGGTGCCTGAGGTGTGTGCCCACCAGCCCTGGTCTCGGTTGAGCCAGGCCCATCATAACTGCCGACATGGCGGGATGATCCCCTAATCCTGATCCCATGTTCACTCGGTTCAGGCTTTGGTGAGGGGTAGGGGAAATTCCTTGCTGAAGACCACCACTGACCATGGTGAACTGTGGCCCATGCCCTAGCACGGTGGCCGAGGGTGCGCCAGGCAGAAAGTATTGCTGGTGCGACAGTTGGTGGTGGTTGGGCAAGCCTTGGAAATGAACGAAATGTTGGTGGTCTAACGGGACGGTTTTTCCTTGACTGCTTCCTACTTTCAAATGCTGCTGGCTGAGATGGACGTGTTGTTGGTGTTGCTTATGTTGCTGGTGACGTTGCTGCTGCTGCTGCAAATGGATTTGTTGTTGAAACTGACTATTCAGTTGCTGCTGGTGTTGCTGTTGCAGCATTAATAGTTTTTGAAGTCTCTCGTGTTGCTGTTGTTGCAGCTGTCGCTGATGAAGTTGTTGTTGTTGTTGTTGTTGCTGATGATGATGTTGCTGCAGAGTGTTTGGGGACGCAAAGTTACCCCTGATAAAAGTGGTTGCTAGAAGATGAGGCTCCAAACAGGTAGGAGCCAGGGATACAGGTCTAGTGAGGCGGCTTACGTCCCCTGAAGTGATAGCGGTGGACTCATCCTGAGAGAAAGATGATGTAGATGGTTGGCACTTGCCTTGGGTTTCGATAAAAGATCTACCACTGACCGTGCTAATATGGCCACTGTCACTGAAAGTGTCACTATTGGCCATACTGTTACTGAAAGTGTCATTATTGGCCATGAACGGCTTTCTCTTGCCCATTTCATCCGCAGAGGGCATAATTGCGTTGGGATATTGACTTATGTCATTGAAAGCTTTGTCACACGAATAATCACCTGAGAAGTTGCCTTTGTTGACCTTGATAAACTCTTCTTTCTTGTTGTCCCCTGGTTTGGTGCCCACCCTTATAGAGTTCTTATCTTCACACGTACCTTGTTTCCTTGCATTGTTCACAGTGATTGCTAAACGTGGATCATTTCCACAAACCGCGGAGGGGTTTCCAGAGGTGGTTGGCCGCTCTTTAAGGACTAGGTCGTCAGAGTAAACTTGGGATGAATAGTCTGTGTCAGCGTCACTATTGCTGTCATTGACACGAATGGTATTATCACTAGTTTTGCTGTAAAAATTCCAGCTCCTACCATTGTCTGACATGCTGCGACTGTGACGATTTGCTTTGAGCGAGGCTGAATTAGCAAGTTGAGGCTCTCGGTAGATGTTCTGGGACTGGGAGACACAAAAAGTGCATCGAAACAATAAGTCACAGAACATGGTACAAAGCTCTCAATGTACATATTATTTAATAGGGTATGCTTGTTTTGTGGTAATACTGAAGTGTCAAGAGGAACCGAAATTCAACATCGAAGCCTTTCCTCTACTACTGCTGCTCATGCTGCTTCTCCTACCCCCTACTCCTACAACTGGTGTCCGTCATACTGATACCACTACCACTGCAAACCACTACAGTGACCATCACGATCTCGATCATTACCATGACCACCATGATCACCAATACCACCACTCCTCCTCCTCCTCCTCCTCCTCCTCCTACTCCTACTACTACTACTACTACTACTACTACTACTACTCCTACTCCTACTCCTACTCCTACTCCTACTCCTACTCCTACTGCTACTGCTACTGCTACTGCTACTGCTAATATTACTGTTGCTGCTGCTGCTTTTAATCTTTGTACTTCAATTAATAATCAACGATCATTGCTGCTTCTGATGCCACAATTGCTTAACATTCCCACTGCTCAAACAATAAAAAATCATTATGAGGTTTAATTTAAAAAAGGAATGAAAAAAAAAAAACCCACTCACATTGCTATCGACGGAGGGTGAAGTCAGGTGACTTTGTTGGGGATGTATCTGGTCATTGGTGAAAGATGGTGGAGCTTCGTATGGGAAAGTGGTGCAGTCACGGGCTTTCATGCTCTGAGGGATATTTAAATTGGAGTCTGGAGGGCTCGGGTTAGATCTCACCTATAAACAGCATTATGAAACAAATGGTATTCAATTGTTGCAATCAATCTACTTTAGTAACCATAAATAATTACATACAAGTGTCTGCCTTTTCTCGAATAAAAGCTCATGGCGTAGCGGAGACTTGTTGAAAAGCTGCTATAAAGAGGCAACGAAACAGTCAAACTCAAAGAGACGAAAGCAGATAACGAAAAGATTGCAGGAAAAGGATGGAGTAAGACTGCTGCGAATGAAATACTATTCATATGCAGGTACATGTATAACATGACTTTTGTTTGAGAATAGGCGGCTACTTTAATCATATTGATACAGACTTTTAAAGCTAATGGAAAACTTAGATGGCTTACTAAAGTGACAAGATAAAGACGAAACTTCATCTGTAAACCACTCGCATTGAAAAAAAAGGATGCGGATATGACGAAAGAAATAGGTAAATTCCAAGATCTTCTGACTTTTTTTCAAATAAAAGTGAGTGTTTTGTTTTAAACTGAAAACCAAGGAAAAAATACAACATATAGACGGACAGAGTGTAAAAACAGCTTTGATTTTATCGTTCTTAAAGTCACCCCTTACCTCTTCTGGTCTCACGAGTGAAGCATAATGGACTCTTACGATGGGAGTGGGAGACAATAATATTAATGGTGCATAATAAGTGCATGAATAGATCATGCATCAAGCTGATAAGGACCTATAATTTGAATAGTGAAAATAGAAGAATGTCATTTATGAGATACCGCAAAAAGATCCTGTCCATTGTAAAATTAAATCCCGGTTTTTATAGATTTACAAGTGATAAAACAATCAAAACAGAGTCGAAAAAAATTGTCGTAAATTTTGCAATATCATTTATATTTAGTGCCATTGAAAAAGGAATGGAGGGATTTTTGTGGTGATGTCAGTAGAGGAGTAAGCAGTAAATGGACATTAACCTGGGAATAATTGTAATTATGACGTTACCTACCTCGTGCGGCAGAGGAATTCTTGGCGGAATAGGCGATGTCATGTTTTGGCTGTGGAGAAAGTCGAGGGTATGACTCCATCCCGGCGACATGGGTCTTTGAGAAATGGAAGTCGCATGAAGGCGATCAAAGCATGGAACAGGGCCTGAGACCATGAAACCCTCTGAGTTGACCACTACATTAGCTCCAGGGGACACACCGTCTCTCTTCAGTTCAGTCCGATTTAATATCTTGCCAGGTCCTCCACCTTGCGGCAGAAGCGGAGACTGGAACTGATTAGTGATTGAGTGATCCTGCCAATCACTGCATTGTAAAAAATCAGTGGTTGAAAATGTCTCAGGTAGATAGACACCATGGGAAGCATCAGAGGATAAAGTATGTAACAATGATGTATTCGGACACTCAGCATTGCCTTTGCTGTAGATAGTGCAGTTTTCGTCTGTGGCTGTGTTAGCGTTACAAGTGGCAGTGGTGGACGACAATATTGCTGATGGTATGGATTGGTGTACAAAAGCAGACTCTTGCAAATTTTTAACTGATTGTGCACGCTCAAGAGAATCTAGAGAGAAGATATTTTGAGACGGTCTAGCGTAGTCGTGTCTGCTTTGATGATCATGCTGGCTAAACCGCTGAGTTTGAGAATACATATTTCCCACACTGTCATGGTGCCAATGCCTTTGCTGGTTTTGAGCAATATTTCTTTCCATGTGAGTCGACCGAAGTGAAGGCTTCATATTTTCTTGCAAGCAGGCATCCAGTTTCGGAAGAGGAGCCAATATTTTGGTTGGATTTTCAACTGTACGTGCAATAGGATCGTGAGCCACTTTTGGACTGCTGATAACCACAGGAGCAGTGGAGCGCATGACATTTTCCTCGTTGACATGGATGCAATCTTGGGACAGAGAATTTTCTAAGAGAGTTTTTCCGGGTTTATCACTGTTAAGAAGGGCCTCAATCGGATCGCTCAAAGAAAACTCTTTAGCTAGACTCTCGCTTTGTTGTTGCTGTTGTTGTTGTATCTCTAGAATACATTTCTGCAGAAACTCCTCAGACATAACAGAATTTTGAGCTTCAAGTAGCTCCGCAACATGAGGGTCCAGAACAAGCCCTTCTCTGAAGGATGCGCTGTTGTCTAAGTTCATACTGCTTGCACCATTAATAAGATCTTGAAGGATTTTGGTCTGCTCAGCAGCGAAACCTAAGCCAACACCACTCGAGATACCACTGCTGCCAGCCTTTCCAGTATTATCCAGTCTCTCTTTTGTTAACTTATTACTATTCTCTGTGAAGTACACATTCTCCGACCGTGAACTATTGTTCCATAGCTTTAAAGACGAGGAATTCATTTCCTTGTCACGGTTGCCATCATCAACTTCAGAAATGTTTCGTCCAGAACCAACCTTGTTAACAACGTCTAAGGCTGAACTGTTGATGGCGGTCAAGATACAGTCATCTTGATAGCAAGGATCCCCCTCACCACTGTCATCAGCTATATCACTGCCTCCAGGGTCAAAGCCCAGCACCTCACCGCGACCACCAGCTGTGCGTCTTGGAGAACCAAATACAGGACCCGTAACAGCAGCTAAGCGTCCCCTGTGAGAGGCAGAGGGGTGGTTCCCGAAACTGAAGGGCGAGCTGGGGCATGAGGCCGGGTACTGAGATGACAGCTCAAGATCAGAGTGCGGATGTAACAACCCAGAGCTACTGGGCTGGGGAGACAGCGATGCCATGCGGAAGTTTCCGGTACTTCTGTTGTTAAGAGGCACGGGAAGTCTGGTTTGGAGACATAAGGTGGGGTAACTTTTTTGTTTATTAAATGCAAAAAGGTCATATTTTTAGTAAAACGGCTGATCCCTATATAATGAACCTAGGCGAAAAATGAGGACCATCTAAACGAGCATTTATAGACCATCTAAGCACGACAAAATTCAGTATGAAGTTGTAAACTGCCCTGAAGATTGGAATGGTAAAATTATTTTTTTTTACCAAAATTCTGTTTTTGCAAATTTGAAGGTGAAAATCTGATTATTATTATTATTGGTTTTTTTTTTAATTATTGTTAGATATAGACTGTCAACAACAATGTGATCTCAGGACTTTTCCAAAAAAGAGCATTTATGAAAATTATAATGAAATGAATAAAGAAATAATGAAGCATGTCAGTAAGCCATGTTAAAATGTTTGGTTTGTTAGCTTTTGTTTCACTTTGTTTCTGTTTGGGTGTGTGTGTGTGTGTATGGGGGGGGGGGTTGGAAATACTTCCCCCTCAAACTATTTGTAGCATTGAGCATGTCTAAGTTGTACAAAGGTGGTACAAGGGCCTTTGTTGAAATGATTCACAACACTACTGAAAAAAAATGCCTTAATCTAGGTTTATCTCTGGATCCGATTGTCTATAACTGTATCAACAGCTTAAGTTTTATACCTCACTCTATCTGATACCAATGGTCATGAAAGTACAACCCTCCCCCTATTTTTTTTTCTCAATGCTTGGGCTCACATATATTTATATATAATATTATATATGTGTGTGTGTGTCTTTAAAACGGAACGTTATCTAATAAAGAAATAGAGGTTGGAAAAGACACTGATTTTCTGTGACAAGCTTCCAAAGCCCACCTGTCGGCGAATCTCGGCTCGCCATCTGCGACTTGTATGCCTCCGCCGCCGCCTCCATGGTAATTGTGGTAGTGGTTGCTGTGGTGGTTGTGAGCATGGTGGTGCTGGTTGTGCACATGGTGGTACAGCTGTCCTCTATCCTGACCGTTGCCGACTCCACACTGATCCTCATCCACGAGTTTGGTCACATACGCGTCGAAAGCTGCAAACTTGTCGCTGGATGCACTGTTTCCCAGTCCGAAGGGGTCGGAAGTGGCCGACGCCATGACCTCTCCAGGGTCAAGGCCGCCAATGTAATCATCCATTGGTGTAATTTACTTTGTTGTTTCGCGGTTTTCATTCAAGTTTATACACAAACTGCTGCTACTCGTTGCCCAGTTCCTTCTCATACTGATACAGCCGTCCCGACAATTATTTTCATGTTGACCATCACACCTGTGCTCTACAAAAGACCAGTAAAAACGTAAATAGTATTATCATATAAATAAATAGTTGAATTCGTTTAATGATAAAATCTTGTAAATATAGCTTGCGTCGCTAGCGATATTAGAGTATAAAAAGTCACTTAAATTATCTTCTCTATTCGGCATAAAACGGTGAGATTCAGCTGACGTTAAAAAAAAAATAATTTAGAATTAAAACTTTTGTTTCGCTTTTTCTTTTTGGACAAAGAAATCAACAAGAAAAGTTTTAATAGCATAAATTTGTGTTTTGGGAGGTCAGCAATTGCTTTGTGCTTCTTTGTAAAATAAGGCAGATTGAACAACTCGAATATATCAAACATCTGTCGATTCACTTTCTTCTCCCTAAGTCTTCATAGGATACCCAGGGATGATGCGATATAGATCTGTTAGAAGTTCTGAAGGAATGGAATTTAGAAACAAGAATGTTTTAGCATCAAGATTTTGCAGCAAAGTTTTATATATTTCTTTGTGTTTTATTGTAAAATGCAGAATGAAATAAATTTAACTTTTTTTTTCGTTTGATTTTCTATTTGTTTTTAAACCTTCATAAATTATGCATCATTACCTAAATATTTTCAAGAAAGGTAAAGGATTAAAGAATTCATAAATTTAGTAGCATAACCGCTTCTACGAGACCCGAAAATGATAACACGTGGAATAAATTTGAAAATTGTGACCTTTTAAAATTTTGTTCACTTTATAAAATCCTCATTGTTGAATGGAGGCAGTATTGGGCAAGACGTTGTGGAGCTTTAATAGCACGACACACGCTAGAGGTCAAAATATTTTTATTTCTTTTTCTCGTACAGCCGCCTGTCTGTCTGTCTGTCCATCCCGTTCTCTCTCTCTCTCTCTCTCTCTCTCTCTCTCTCTCTCTCTCTCTCTCTCTCTCTCTCTCTCTCTCTCTCTCTCTCTCTCTCTCTCTCTCTCTCTCTCTCTCTCTCTCTCCCTCTCTGTTACTTTCCTTGGATTTATTAGTCAGAAAAATTTCATGAGGTAAAGTCTAACGAGAGGAGGTTTTCCAGATGAAGTTCTGTACTTGTGAGAACAAGTTTCCGTTATAACACGTTATTCAAACAACTTAAAGAAGGAAGTATTTTATTGTATGGAAGCGGCAGGCTTCACCGAAAGGTATATCGACCTGCAATTAACGTAGGCACCATCAATTCCTTCCATTATACTTCATGATTTCTTCCTCTGTAAGGACTCGTGTTTGTGCTTTGGTTTGCAATTGTCATTGAGGGATAGTATATTACTGTAGGAAAATTAAGGAAAATCTAGATAAATGAGAAATGAGCTCTCTGAAGACGGATACTAGAAGTTCACACTCGTCGCTGAGGGAAATTAGAAATCTGCAAAATATGACGGAGATAAGCTTTAAAAAGAGTCTTGTGTTTTTTAAAGAGAAATAACATAAGTTGCCCAAAAAGAATCTAAAAAAAAAAGTCCAGTTAAGGGGGAAAGCAAGGGTTAACTGACGCATTTTTCTCCCTTAAGATTGACAATTAAGATAGTTTCAAATAAAAAGTATCAGGTTAAAAAAAATGGGATCTTCACAGAGGAATGTTGAAAATCTTTACAGTAAGAGATGAGCAAACATCAATAATATTGTTTTCAAAACTATGTAACCTTAGTTAAATATCGGAAGGAAATTAAGATAGTAACTAAGATACGGTAACAAGGCAAAGAGGAGGTGTCTGAACGACTACTATGGATCTTTAAAAAAATATAGCCGAGTCATACTTTTAGAAATTGGGAAATCGAGATAAAGAGACACAGAGAGACACAGAGAGACAGATACCTATAAAGGCACACACAGACAAAGCAACAGAGCAGAGATGTGACACAGAGATAGAGAAATACAGACAGCGGGATAGATAAGAGTTAAAGTAGGGAACGAGAGAGAGAGCGAGAAAGAGAGAGAGAGAGAGAGAGAGAGAGAGAGAGAGAGAGAGAGAGAGAGAGAGAGAGAGAGAGAGAAGGGGAAGGGGGACAACCAGACACACAACACAGAGAGAGAGACAAAGAGAGAGAGAGAGAGAGAGAGAGAGAGAGAGAGAGAGAGAGAGAGAGAAAGAGAGAGGGAGAGAAGTGAGAGGGAGAGAGAGAGAGAAATAAAGAGGCAATCAAACACACAGAAGAGGGGGGGAGGGACATCGGGCTCTCGATTTCAGAAGGCCAATAGGCCGCACCAAGGTATGTACATTGAGCAATGAGCATTGGTCTTCGAGGACTTACCACGACACTATCTTATGTACAAGAAAAAGCCAACCTCCGGCGGAGAAGGCAAATAGTTAGGCTCTAAACTGAAGGTGCGGAAAAGGAAGAAAGGTCTGCATCAGAAACTTATCATTATTATCATTATTATCATTATTATTATTATTATTAGTAGTAGTAGTAGCAGCAGCAGCAGCAGCAGCAGCAGCAGTAGTAGTAGTAGTAGTAGTAGTAGTAGTAGTAGTAGTAGTAGTAGTAGTAGTAGTAGTAGTAGTAGTAGTAGTATAATTATTATTATTATTATTATTATTATTATTATTATTATTATTATATATATATATAGTATAATTATTATTATTATTATTATTATTATTATTATTATTATTATTATTATTATTATTATTATTATTATTATTATTATTATTATTATTATTATTATTATTATTATTATTATTATGAGGTCTACGAGGGAAGGAGAGATAGAAAGAGAAAGACAAGCAAACAGACAGAACAGATAAAGATAGATGTGAAACTCAAAAAGAAAAGGAGAGAGAGAGAGAACCCATTTTGTCTCCCTTCTTAGCTCTCTCTCTCTCCCCCCCCCCCTCTCTCTCTCTCTCTCTCTCTCTCTCTCTCTCTCTCTCTCTCTCTCTCTCTCTCTCTCTCTCTCTCTCTCTCTCTCTCTCTCTCTCTATCTCTGTGTGTATATATATATATATATATATATATATATATATATATATATATATATATATATATATATATATACATATATATATATATAAGATGAAATCTAATCAATCAAGCCATCAACAGAGTAAAAAAAATATTGCTGTAATATTGACAAAGTACTGCAAACTACCAACCCAGAATCATGTAAATCAGAAAAAACCCACCGGGAAATCTGCAGCAAGTCTCAAGTTTTGTGTTAGCAATAAATAGTGAAGACAATACACAGACCCCATTTCACATGGAAAAACGATTCACATAGGAGATGACCGAATCGTTTATTTCACACATTTATCTTTTTCCTCCTTTCAATTAGTATTTTTCTATTCTTCTTAGTCGTTGATTTTAATATTTGTACTTTTTTTAATCGACATTTCGATATATCGAAATAAAGTTTTCTTTCGAAATATTTCGTTATAAGGAGATTGCACTGTAGCGTTTTCGTTAAAACATAACCAGAGAGAAGCAGGACCTGCAACGTTTAACCTATTTGCTTTAGTGCAGGCCTATTTTGCCCAAAAAAAGAATCATTAATAATGATGGTAAACCATATTCAGGACAGAAAGACAGGAAGATCTATCCTGAATTTCTGCGGAATCCATCAGAAGGCTTACTGATCATTCTGGATTATTAAGGACAAAGAAGGCTACACCACAACAAACACACAAAAAATTGCTAGTCGCATGACGTTGATGGTCCATTCGTGTGAAATGATTGTCATTTTAACCTTTGAAAACTGGTGATTAAGTTATGTTAAAAGCTGCAGATCGCTGAGGCGGTGCTTCATGTTATCGATCTCCCTCTCGATGCAGAGATGCAGGCAGCTCATTTCCTGCGAGTTACATCAGTTCGCCGTTGACTGGCAGATTCAGTTTGTAGCGCGGCCTCATGGATGTCACCAGCGTACCAGTGGATCAGAGATAGTGCGAGTTACGGGACGAGTATGCGTTTGTTAGAGAGCGAGTGTGTGTCAAAGGTGTGTATAACTTCTCTCCTTAATTTTCAAAATCAAACCAGACAGTTGCCACATTCGAATTACATGTACTAGAGAATGTCTCATAGTCACACCTTGGATGTTTACATTACTAGAATAAAGTACTTATCAGTGGTAAAGCCGCAATTACATCTAGCAATTTATAGCAACAGGGATGAAAAAATTGCTAGCTATATTTTGATATTTAGCTTATCTCAAATCACAAACAGCATTAGTGAACTAATGTCTCAATTCTACCTTTCATGAACTTAAAAATCGTTCAAAAACCAAGAAATCTGAGGTATTTTTATGGTGTAGCATTCAGAATAGTTTATAATAGTACACAAATCCATCTTCCAGTGACAACAATTCAGTAATATCTTTATCTTCGCATAACTAAAGCACGTCCTTCAATTTTTAGTACTATTGTTGATAGTTCCCTCTCAGGAGAGGCGGAAGACATAACTGATTATGCTATATGAGAAACAGTGCGAGCCTTGGATGAATGAAATAAAGAATTATCGAGGGGAAGGGCTACTTCTCCGTGTTCTCTGATAGGTGTGACTCTGCCACATTGATCTGTCGAGAACTTGAGGCTGCAAAAGATTTTTTCTGTATTGAAGAAAAAAAGGGTGATCATTGATTCAGCGTCAATTTTTTTTTTGAACTGACCTTTGCGAAAAAAAAATTTTTTTTGCAAATATTTTCGAGAGAAACTTGATAATGCCATTTTTAAGAACAAAATTTACTATAACTTTGCTATTTACCAAAGGATTGTTTTGATATGTTGCACAGAAATGTTGTAATATAAGATCTACAAACAATCAGATCATTTTTTTTTTGGATTTTTTTGTTTAGAAAAAGTTGTTTGAAAAAAACTTGAACATTTTTCGCCAATTTCTAAATTCATTTTTCCCCTTATAAAAGTGTTGAAATTATCAAAAAAAACAAAAACTTTCGGATCCTTTTAAGACAAGGGTCTCGAGAGTTTGTATAATAAAATCCAAGATGGCCGTCGTTTCCATAGCAACAAAATGTTAAATGTTGAGTAAGAAAGCATATTCACTGAAGTCAAGTCCTACACTTGACATTATGCGCATTTTCAGCTTCCTGGTATCGATACTTTTTATTTTATTCTCAAGTGCGACTAATTGAAGAAAAAATACGATGTCACATATGGCTCTATGTTGATTTATGTTTTGTCATGATTGGAGGCAGCAGAAATGTGGCTCTTGAGGAGAATGCTACGAATTTCTTGGACTGCAAACAAATGAAATTAAACAGTGTTATGAGAAGCCGACAAACCAACATCATTCATAAATAAGAATATGTAAACGCCAAGCAATCTTTTTTGATCATGTGATAAGAGGAGAGAAACTAGAACATCTTGTGACAACTGGAAACGCAGCAGGTTTAAAAAAACACCGTGAAAAGTTGTTGGATGGACTAACAAAGTCTCTAAAAGTAGGACAAGTGACAGATGAACTGAAATCGACGAGTTGGAAGGTCATGATCGCCTACGCTAAAGAGCAGGACACCTGATCGATTGATGGCTCTATACAATTTGATACCCCCCCACACACACACACACACAAAAAAAAGTAAATAAATAAAAACGAAAAAAAAAACAAAACAAAACAAAACACAAAAAAAAACAAGAAACAAACAAAAACAAAACATGCCTCACCATCTCTGATCTACGAGTATCACTGAAATCGTGAAAGTACCCACAGCACAAGGCACTCATCTAGAACACGTTTTCTTTTGATGCCCCTGGGCCACTGTTGCTATAGAGGAAAGACAATTTACATGATCATCGGTTAGAACCGGTAACTAAGCGACGCAAAACGAAAGTGACATCACGACTGAGTCACTACATTCAGCAGATATCTGCATTAATTTAATTTGATTAGCTAAGTGTCAAAGTTGGCTCGACCTATATCATTTATAAACTTTTTGGTATACTTAGAGCAGTTTAAATAATGCTGTGTAGAGTGGGTTGATGGGGTGAATGAAAAGCGCTTTCTAGGCTTTGTTTTGTTTTGACAATGCGAAAAAAATTATATTTAATTGATCATTTAATCTTTAATATTGGAAGTTTTGTTTATCTCAGTGACAAGGCCACCAATTTTTAGGCTTTTCAGTGAACCCACTTAGTAGTCAATGAAACAAAGGCACATTTCGTTCGCCCTTGGTTATAATCATAAGTTCTCGATTTCACCAAAAGTGATACCAGAAACATGGTGGGAGGGCAAAGACCACAAGAAGCACACACTTAAAAATACTACAGATAAATTAGTCTATGTAGCAAAACCTGTGCCAACCCCAATCTCTTCCGCTTTTTCATTAAAGATAAATTTTAAGATGAAAAAATATTTTACTGGATCTAGACCAAAAAACAAAACAAAAACAAAACAAAAAACAAAACGAAATAATTACAATAATAATAATAATAATAATAATAATAATAATAATAATAATAATAATAATAATAATAATAATAATAATAATAATAATAATAATAATAATAATAATAATAATAATAATAATAATAATAATAATAATAATAATAATAATAATAATAATAATAACAATAAATTTTTTTGCTCAATTATCTTCAAAAGAATTTTTTTAATCTACTTATATTACAGTTTTATATAAGTAGAAGATATAAAGGAAGTATACCAAAGTTAAGGTCCTTAGATTCTTTAGTATTTTCATCAGCGGCCAATGGTGTATGGTGTATGGCAAACGGCAAGTGACTTTCTCTGTGAGCCGCCAGGCTTAGCCTCTTAGTCTTACTCTTGGGTAGCTGTCGGATGTGAGAGTTTTTCTTTCAATATTTGCATACAGCACTAGTGAACCCACGATGGAGGTCCAGTAAGAACGGTACCAACATGAGTGATCGGCTGATCCGTCTTATACTACGTCCAACCCAATCTAGATACCGATCAGTCACTTGGCGAGATGAAACATCAGATTTACAACGAAGCATTTTAATACGGTCATTTCTGTCAGTTAGATATCGATCATAACAGAGAGAAAGAGAGGGGAGGGTGAGAGGGAAAAAAGTGAGGTTGCATACACACATGTATAGCCTTTCTCTCTCTCTCTCTCTCTCTCTCTCTCTCTCTCTCTCTCTCTCTCTCTCTCTCTCTCTCTCTCTCTCTCTCTCTCTCTCTCTCTCTCTCTCTCTCTCTCTCTCTCTCTCTATCTATCTATCTATCTATCTATCTATCTATCTATCTATCTATCTATCTATCTATCTATCTATCTCTATCTCTCTCTTTCTGTCTGTAGGCTATGTCTGTTTTCGACCTTTCAATAAATTGTTCTTGTCGATCCCGTCTTTTCCCTCTCTTTCATCTCCTGAGGCTCCCACGTTAATCTAAGGCCTTTACAGATCAATAATTCAAGACCAGACTTACGATTTGAATATCGAATAGAATGATGACGTCATGCTAGAAATTCCATTATTTTGACATGGTTCGATCAAAAACATGCAGAAAAAGACGCCATTTCCACCGAATTCACGCGGATAAGTTGGAAAAGCAATGATTTTATTATCACCGATTCAAAATATATCAGATGGGACAAAAAATGTTCCGTTTCCAGACATTTTCGTTGGAGATATCTTTACTAAATTTAATCAAATTGATATCCTTTCGAAACTGAGAATTTTCAGTCACCTGTGATTAATTAAAAAAAAAATTATGCACACATGATTTTTGTTTTTGTTTCCTCAATTCGAGAACAAAACTACCTGATTTATTCATAAGTATGTATAACTCTTAAGAGTGCGATATTAATGTTATAAATTACGTTTGTTTTAAGGATTTTTCCTGAACAGATTCCGGAGGTTTA
>JAWDGP010006752.1:380000-387500 GCA_033675545.1 Elysia crispata | reverse complement strand
GAGAATCTGCGGCGGATATGCTGTTGGAACAAACTGTTACTGGGGAGAGTGTCAATCAATGGTTTATCGGTGTAATCTCGTGGTAGCTCCGTGTTTGAAAGGTAGATTCTTTCAAAATTTGCAAAAAACGCGAGATTCAGAGGTATTTGCGCCGGAGAAAGATGCGGTTGGTTTGCCTGAATGGCTGCGAGAAAAAGCCAGTCGGTGGCTGTGTAATCTTGGGTTTTCCGTTAAAAGTTGCATATGGAATGCAGGGCCTTTTACTTAACAAATATTACTGGGTGTTTCAACGTCGCAATACAAGCGCATTACCCAATTGCTGCAGATGTTACCTAGTCACGTCCCTCACGGAATTTAGGAGGTATAAAGTTAGAGAGGTGTCTGTTCAAAAATTGACACCCACAACTGCTCTTTTGCTTTCCCGGGGTAAGAACATTTTTTTAAGGTGGTGTTGGTGCGGGGGGAGGGTGGCGGGCATTTCAAATCCCCACCCAATTTTTTTCAAACACAGCGTAGAGTTAAAATAATTGTGAGATTACGGTATAGAATAGATATGAAGAGATTTAGGACTGGATTAAGACAGAATTCGTATTTTTTTTTTCACAGTGTATCTCCTCCCCAACCTTAAGCGATTGGTTGTCGTTTGACTGTCTAAATGCTGGTCTCACAAAGACTGTCCATTACGACGTGGCTGAAAGTTTTTGGTTTTTTTTAGCATCAAGCTAAGAAGATATGGATCATCTTCCAAATAAGCTACTCTCCACTACTATGTCAGCAGCCGCAGAACCGTTCAAATACCATTGACTAGCGCCATCACTTCTCTCTAACATTCTTCTTTCTACTTCGCCGTCAATATCAAAGCAAGAAAGAGTACAGTTTTCTGGAGAGAGAGAGAGAGAGAGAGAGAGAGAGAGAGAGAGAGAGATGGAGAAAGGGGGAGATCCCTTAGCTAGTCCTCCTTCTCATCCTTGTCATGTGTAAAGTCATCTCCAACTCTATATTACTTACAAACTTTTATTACCATGAAAATAACACAATTAAAACAGTCCTCAACAATAATATTATGGAGCATTTTTTTTTAATTAGGCTTGGTCCGCGACTTAAAAATTTATACATCCAATTGGAAAATACAACATGCTTAGACGCATATACGTATAAAAAGTTCATGATATGTTTCATGGGTAAAGGGTATTAACTTAGCAATGCAAACTTTAGAGTAAACGGTAGTAGATAATTAAGATAGGTTGGTGAGGACAAACTTTTTTTTGAAATACTTCTACAGAACAAAGATTTAGATTTGGTTAGGACTTAAGACAGATACGACCACAGCGATAAATAGTCACGGCCAAGAGTAATCGCCGCAACAGTCATGTTGCCAGTCCGCCGCTCCATTGATTGAACCTTCTGATGCCTCAATAAAAATGGTATCTTCTGTATTTACACTAAGAGTACAAAAAGTACGACAGAAAAGCCTACATCCAAAGAGAACTACATCATGAAGCCCAAATCTGCTTTATCGAGGCGACGCGATCACAGGCGCTTTACTAGGTTTCCGATCGATGCCAGCCCATAGCTCGCGTCTGTGTATCGAGAGTGGGAAAGAGACCGTTAGATCAACCTCATGTAAGGTATTGGCAACCCGTGAGCGCTGTCTGAGACTATTATCACCCACCAGCAACTGTCGTTTGGCTTTTTTCTCCACGTCATTTTTGTGGTACCGAGTCTCTGCCGTCCTTAAGTTACAGAAACCGCATTTCATATTAGTCCCTAAAAGGTGGCAACTGAAATTTTGATATTCTTTATTGTAAAATCCACTTGTAACACTGGGAAAATTGTTAATTCTTGTTAAAAGAAATGACAGACACTTTTTACGGAGGCCATCTCTTAAGACACACATCCTTTATGAGAAACTTTCTTGCAAAACTGATCCCGATAGGCCCCTAAATTATTATATTGCACTGTTAGGCTTGGAAATCTTTACAATTTACCTAATTGATACAAGAGTAGAAGTCTTATGAATTCTTATGAAGCCTTGCCAAGACCGACTTTTATATGAGACAATATGTCGCCAAGATAAACTGAATTTTCAAAGACAATATCACTGAATATTTCACCAAGCTAGAATGACTTTGCATCAAACAATAATGTCCAATCTACCTTGCCTGCTTTGAAAAATTATTTTAAATGCTATGCCAGAAAGATCTATTGGTACTTGGCGTCTTTGTTGCACGGTCTAAAAATACAGCCCGAGTTTAATTTATGGTTGCAGGGATAACTATTGGAACTCAGGTCTTATTTTCTTTACCTCAATCCGAAATTTTGGCTAGTCTATTTTTGGTTATAATTTGAATTGCTTCCTGTCTTTTAATATTACAGGAATCATTTCTTAATTAAGATTTGGTACGCCTTTATCATTTTAAGTATTTCCCCGATATACCCCGGTCTCTAGTTTTTCGAGCTATTTCATTACTGTTCTGTGGCTATTGTTTTATCACGTTGTTCATCCATATTTCTATTTTCAATGCTATCTTCGCTGGTACTCGTTTCAAGCGTTAAGATTGCTCTTCAAGGAAACTTTGGTCAGTAGTTTCCATATTTCGCGGGATCTCTTTGTTTGCCTAGTGCCCGGCTAATGTATTGATCTTTATTATTTCACCTCTATTACGCCTCTTACTGTTCGATCTAGAGCTGTTATTTTTCTAGCCTTTCTGTCAAACTATAATGTTGCTCAGTTGATGCATCGATTTGTTTCATCTTATTATTTTTTTTTCTTCTTAAACTGAGATCTTAAGCATATCTATGGAAACTCTTGTTAGATATAGAATAGTTCCTTTGATCATATTATTATTACCTGCGTGATGTGCCTGAAGTAATCCTCGCGAGCTGACCTGTTCTGTACGTGTCATATTTGTCAGCTGCGGTTGTCGGAATCTTCATTAAATTAGTGAGAATTTGCCCGTTTCCTTGAGTAGTGCGACACTTCGGCCTATGTCTAGGTTGATTAAATCTTAAATCCCGATGAATATTTAATTCCATAAAGCATCTCCGCAGCTTTATTAATCGTGGATATGTTATACGTTATAGCAATAACACTTTTTTCCATGGTTAAACTAAAATAATTTTATTTCAGTCGATACAGCAGTTCGGGTTGTCTTCATCAATATAAATCTTGCACTTCATAAAAACAGTAACTGATTCGATGATGCCTTAATGATTGACCTTTACACGGTCAGCATAAAAAGAATTTGTGTTTCCTTTAATTTACAAAGGTATTCAAGGGATACAAAGATCTGTTGCATTATTTAGTAAAAAAAAAAGGGGAATATATTTTACACACATTTGACGTAGTGTAAAGCTGTCTTTGAGGTAGGAACTCTACTACTACTGCTGCTGATGATGATGATGCCGCTGCTACTACTACTACTGCTACTGCTAGCACTACTACTACTACTACTGCTACTACTACTACTACTACTACTACTACTACTACCACTACTACTACTACTTCTACTACTGCCACTACTACCACTACAACTACTGCTACTACTACCACCACTGCTACTACTGCTACTACTACTACAACTACTACTACTACTACTACTACTACTACTACTACTACCACTACTACTACTACTACTACTACTACTACTACTACTACTACTACTACTACTACTACTACTACTACTACTACTACTACTACTAATAATAATAATAATAATAATAATAATAATAATAATAATAATAATAATAATAATAATGATGATAATAATAATGATAATAATAATAATGATAATAATAATGATAATAATAATAATAATAATAATAATAATAATAATAATAATAATAATAATAATAATAATAATAATAATAATAATAATAATAATAATAATAATAATAATAATAATGATAATAATAATAATAATAATAATAATAATAATAATAATAATGATGATGATGATGATGATGATGATGATGATGATGATGATGATGATGATGATGATGATGATGATGATGATGATGATGATGATGATGATGATGATGATGATGATGATAATAATAATAATAATAATAATAATAATAATAATAATAATAATAATAATAATAATAAATTAAATTCGAACTGTCACTGTTTTAGAAAAGATTCGTCTTCCATGCAACTTGATTTTGAAGGCCCCACTGAATACCAATCAACATACTGATAGAAGAAGATTTTAAGAACAAGAGGGCAAAAAGTGCGATCTGATCGATGGTTGTGAACAGTTGTAGAATAAAAGGGGCTGGACTATAAAAACCTCTGATCGACGGTAAGCGTTGCATCAACCTAGTTAACTCACAAAACATGAAGCTCTTTCAGAACGAGATTTTTGTCCGACATTAAATGTGCTCCTTTACTCCATATAATTGCGACCAACAAGCTGGTGTCGGACGAAATACTTTAGATTGCACAGAACGAGTAATTAAGCAATGTTAGGGAATGACGGTTTATTCCTTAACTTTAAAGTTTTGGTTTGAGCTCTGAGCCTGCGTTTGATGAATTTTTAGGCCTACTTTCCCCAATACACAGACCAGTCAAGACGAGATGACGCACGTTTCCGATCCTTTTTTTTTTTCCTACAGCGGGCAAACAAATAGAACCCCATGTCACACCGACCGGCTAGTCTGTTCGTTTTCATTTTGAATCCACGACTTTTTCCACATCCTGTGGCCATCACGTCTGACAGACTAAAACTCCGCGTGCTGGAGTGACCCAATAGTCTACAATTTGGGAAACATAGGGAACGGTAGACTTCTGAAAGAACAACTAAAAGTGATCCAGTAGGCTTCCTGCTTGCCATAAGATGTTGAGTCTCATGAAAACATGTACATGTAGTATCAGTACCATCTATAGGGCTCTTGGAAGAAGGGAAGGGTGGACAAGAAACAGGAGGGGGTTGAAATAAGATCGGGTTTCATAGCTTTTATAAAACCGAGTTTACTTTAGGTGGAAATGTATAATGAATACAGCAATTCGACACATTACATAGAAACAGAAGAAATGGGACCTACTTAAATTACTCAAATAATCTTTGATGAGGAAGGCAGGGCGGGAAGGTAAGAAAAAAGCGTTTCTTCAACGAGCCCCAGTGTCACATAACGATCTATGCCGGACAGTATTGCAACACAAAGAAAGTTCAGCCCTGAGAGAAAGGAATCGAACAAACGCTAAATTGCACAACACTTGTTATCAAGTACTGAGGCGCTTCACAAGACGAACAGAAATTGCTGTCAGGATTGAATGATGATTATTAATTCATCAACCTGGTGTATCATAGATTGTCAAAGCCACAGGGCGATTTGATGTAACTCAAGGAGGAGAATATATCTAAAGCGGGGTGTACGACTGATTCATTATCAGACATTATTTTGCTTGGTTTTGGTTTAAATTCACATTCAAATACTACACAAACTGAGACAGAAATTCCAGTAGCTAGCAAAATTGACGGAAATAATACCAATGAGACGCGTGCGCTAATGAACAGATTTTCTCTTGAAAGATTGATAAAGAAAACAGCCCTATTCTAGCCAATACACGAGCCTTTTTCTATTGCAATTATCTGATTAATATGAAGTCAATCTGGTTCTCAGACCTACAGGACTTACTGAAACACATTATTTGTTGTTAGTGAGTCGTCAGATTTATGTTCTAAGCTCTGCTCAGATCGGCAATGGTATGTTTTGAAAACAAAAGCCTTGAAATCAAATAGAAGACCAAGTTCTATCATTATCTATGCTTTCTTGCAGGCATTTGTGGTCATAGTCCTCAAGTTTATACTATTCTCTATCAGGTGGGTACGTGAGTTGCTTGTCATCCATTTGTTGTCGTGTGATTGTACTGAGGCAATCGATTTTTGTTTATTTCTTTTTCTTCTTTCTTCAATTATTCCGCACAGTATAAGTCCTTCAATACCTGTTTTTCGGCTGGCATGATCGAAAAATTAGTGGGTTATTTTTTTCACCAGTTTGCTGTGCACTCTTGCTAGTCATTGGTCATTGGTATTTCTCGATGTATTCTTGAAAAACACGGAACCTTCAGCTTCTAGCTCTCTATCGGTAGTTTTGGTTTCTTATTACATAAGATTGTCTAACGATAAAAATCCAACAACTCGTTTTGAAAACTTCGTAAATGCTAGGTTTTTTGCTAATATGCGGACAGATCACAAAGCAATATTACAATGGTTATACTGCTACACTTTATAAATTTTTAGTTTCCCTGACGAGTTTTGTTTGTACAAGTAGTAGGCCTACATTTTGCATTAGATTTTAATCCATCTCAATGATATTGAAATATGTAGTTTGACTTCTCATTTGGTTTTAAATAATGTAAAGTCTTTTGATCTGCCGCATCTTTTATGTGATTAAATAGGTTTTTTTCACACATGACGCCAATAAAGAGGAAAAGTGTTGTTAAATCGTTAACGCATTATGTAAGTGTACACCTGAGATTAATGACCTTGTATGCAGATGTCAAAAGGACTCACAAACTGATGCTAAAGTTTCAGGCTATCCTCATGCTTTCTCTTGAGATTGTGTTACTTTGATTCATATTCTTTCAAAGACAGAACATTTTCGAAGATCGGAGGTTTACATGGATGTGGCTTTTAAATTTTATCAGCCGTCAATAATTTATCCTACCATCTAGCAATCTTTACTTGCACTAGATTGCGCTAAATTAGGAGTAGGTTTGTCCCAAGTCCGAGTTATCTTTTAGACAAACTTCGGATATTCTTGCTCTTGAAAATCTATGAACTGCATATTGTTACGACCTAGTTAATGTGCGCGATGACAAAAAGATAAGCTTAGGGCCTACTATTGATCCCAAATCATTCCTGTCAAATCAAAGTGCTATCTTGAGGAGATAAATGAAGAATAAAGTGGTGAGGTGAGTAAGAGTTTCAGGGAAACTGATGAGGAGTCACGAGCAAACGGTGGATAATCGAAACGCAAAAAAAATTCCAGTGGTTCCAGTTCCACACAGACATACATATCCACTGACGCAGAGACTTAGATATCGAAGCGACAGATCGAACAAGTCGATTATTTTTTTTTTAATCAGTCTTGCTGTTTAACCTAGAAATGTAAAGGTGGGCAAAAAGAGAAAGGCATCAGTAGGAAAGGATGGATTGCTGTAATTGGGTTACCAAAGAGAGAAAGCGAGGAGAGACTGACAGAGACTGAGAGACAAACTGAAAGACTGTCGAAGGCAGAGAAAGAGATGGTGAGTATGTTATACATTGCGAGTGATTAAACTGTGTAAATGGAGGCGGTGCGGAAACAGAGAGCAAGTAAAAGAGAGGGGAGAAAAGAAAAATTAAACGTTATGAGAGTGAAACCGACGGACAGAAAGCTAGAGAATGAAAGAATGGTGGACAGAGATATACTGAGAATGAGAGAGAGAGGGAGGGAGGAAAAAAAAAAAGAGAGAGAGAGAGAGAGAGGGAGAGACAGACAGACAGTCAGAGA
>JAWDGP010006752.1:257500-375000 GCA_033675545.1 Elysia crispata | reverse complement strand
ACAAACGAGGACATCTAAACCTGCGTTGCGAAACTCTTGTGACAGTATGCAGGGGATTCGCTCTTTACTGTTTCTATTCTGTTCAGGTTGGATCTACCGTGTGCACGATATATTTAAATTCTTAAATCTTCACTTCAGTACCACAAATCAATGTTTGAATCCGCCATTTGAAATGTCCATTGGCATGGCGAACATCTAAGTAACCACAACACATTATCAACAGGCTTCGATCCCGTCTAGCGACCAATCACATCGAAGTTCTGTAAAGTATACACAAACAGCAGACGGCGACACACCCATCGACCCTGCTTGGAGAGGTCATGCAGGAACGATCGCCTCGTCTTGACATGCGTGCAAAGCTTCAACCTGAAGACCTTCAAAACGAAATTCCCCTACTTAGTGACGGCATTCCCTTACGCTGAGCGTGTTGAAAAAGATTAGTTTTAACGATAACTATGATATGACTGCTCCTTTAGATTTAAAACCTTATATTAGTACTAGTATGCTGTAAACTTAAGCCTTCATTACGCTCAGCAGATTGTATTTATATATCTGGCTTATTAAAAAGCCCATTTTGGTGATTATTTTTCTTTAAAAGTTATTGTTGAAATATTTATTGCTAAATTTTACAGCATGTAAGCTCCGTTGGTGTTCGAAAAGTTTGTAAATGTCAGGGGCCTGTATCATATTTAAATATTACTATTTGGGCCAATATGTTTTACACAAAAAAGGAAAAAGAAAGAAAATTCAATTCTCTGTCAACAAGCATCGTTAGATCACATAATACACCATTTCGTTTAAAGAGAGACACCACATGCCTTCCGTAATAATCTAAAGGCGTAGAAAATTTAAGTTCCACGATCGTCAAGAAAAATACCTCCTCTAAGGTTATCTAGAAGTTATTACTAGACGCGCTTTAGTAATTTCCTATACTTTAGGAAGTAGTTTGATGGAATTTTTTTCTTGTTTTTTTTTTTTTTTATGTGTGTGTTTTTGTTTTTCTTTAATAAGCTGGCTGACTTGCCTTTTAGGAGAAAAAATTACCGTTACAAATGGGATGCCCCATTTCCAGTATTCTAAAGTTTATAATTTTCAGTTGAGCTTCATCATTATTATATCTATAAGCACGCATTGTTACATTATCAAGAGATGAGATGATGAAAAAAAAAAGGTAGCTAAGTTGTTCTTTCTTAGAAAGACTTGAACCAAGGCCATCTCTATAGTTAGCTATATAGAGGGCTTTGCTTCAATACGACTTCTGAACTGCATTCGTCTTGCTTGATTTTTACCGCAATATGTACCAAAAATGATAAAATTTCTTCAATATATACATTAGCAAAAAATACAAAGATTTAAGGGGCAAGTGCTTTGCTCGATCCGGCAATCCAATGTCCAGACGCCTAAAGTGCTCTTGCAATTAATTATGTCTGATATACGTAACTTACAGTTCAGGATTACGGCGCAGCTAGTTGGAGGTTGTTCTTTATTGGTCGATTTTTCCCACGTGTTGTGTTGAAATCTATTTTCTCGACCCAGTTGGTTGTATAATTCTTTATCAAAATAAGGTTTCTGTATAACTGATATTGATATTTTTTTCCATAGTTGCTTCTTGGTTATTTTCTCTCCTTCATTTCAACTGTTAAATTATTAGCTCTAAAACTCCTTCCGTAGGCGATGGAGATTTTAATTTAAGAATAAATTCAAGAGTTAGACTCATATTGGCATTCCTTCAGCATATGATTGTAAAAATAATTGTGGGATATGTACCTTTAAGCGATTAATAAAACTATATGACGAGAAAAGGTGGACTTAAAGAAGTAATGAGGGGAATTAACGGAGGAATAAAGCGATTAATAAAACTATTAACTATGAAATACTATTATCATTGTTTTATCAATAGCCCAAAGGTACATATCCCACATAATATGTTCAAAAAAAATTAATTAAAGTTGTATTTCAAAGGTTGAATTGAAATGGAAGCCAAGGAAGAAGGAAAGTACGAGGGGAAAAATTAAAGCCATTTGATATCCGGTTTATTTGATCACAGTAAATCAGTGAGGGGAATATGAATACTTTAAATACTTACAGATTTCGTAAGCATCATTTATAAAATACTTTTATATAAGTGCGTGACTAATAATTCCCACAAGGCAATGTACTTTTATGCACTATATGCAGAAATTCACAGCTTTCTAATAAGTGTTCAAAGGATCTAAAAACAATCTGGTAAAGTCCAGAATAAGTCGATATCTTTTATTACTTATCAACAAGTTTGATTACAGACGCATGTACGCGCTTTGTATCGGGCCAAATTCAGGGGTTGAACACCCCCCTCCCCCCTCCCAGAAAAAAAAAAAACAAACTTTCTCCATGACCAAAAAAAAAATATGCATCATTACGCTTTCTTCTTATTTATAAATTTTACCAAAAGTCATGCCTTTGAAAAACTTCCAAAACATTTTCAAAAATTTTTTAAATTTTCTTGTAAAGGGTGAGGGAAGAGAGAGAGAGAGAGAGAGAGAGAGAGAGAGAGAGAGAGAGAGAGAGAGAGAGAGAGAGAGAGAGAGAGAGAGAGAGAGAGAGAGAGAGAGAGAGAGAGAGAGAGAGAGTGCTATGCCACTCCGGTGACTGATACCTAAAACAATTTTAAAGAATCCCCCACACACACACCTACCCACCCACTCCTCTTTTATCGGAGCTCTTTGATCCAGCCGTGGTGTGTGTATGTGTCTGTGTGCGATTGTCTACTCGACGTTATCCACTTACTGGATAACGTTTTGACCTCGTTTTATGGTTTCCACCCAAAATTTTAGCCTTAGTTACAATTTTTTTTTTATTATTTCTTCATCCGACCGGGTTAAGTTGAAGTTAAACCGAAATTTCACGTGCTTTCTTATGGTTCGTATATTTTAGAACTGCGCTTTACCTTTTTTCTATTTTTCAGTGCTTCGCAATTATTCACAAAGCTGCATTGCAAAACTTACATTTATTGACCTTATATTTCTACTACTACTACTACTACTACTACTACTACTACTACTACTACTACTACTACTACTACTACTACTACTACTACTACTACTACTACTACTACTACTACTACTACTACTACTACTACTACTACTACTACTACTACTACTACTGCTACTACTACTACTACCAACCTCCTGCATCTTTTGCAAACTCACCTGGTTCTACTATTACCTACTGCTACATACCACAACCTTTTACTAAATTCTACCACCCAACTATCCGTCACTGTATACTATTACCTTCTGCATACTACTGCTTCGTACATTTCAACTACCTACCAATATTTACAATCTCCTTTATTCCTTTAACTACTAGTACCGACTAATGCCTATTACCTACTACTACCTACAGCCACCAACTATCTACCTGTGAGCATTGCCGTGAGGGGAACCTGTATATGGACTTTGTCGTATGAAGAATCTGCCTTCCACTATGCGCCGATATAAGGACTTTGCCGTAAGTAAAAACCGCCTTCTGCGCAGATATCATACATGTATAATTTATGGACTTTACCGAGAGGAGAATGCGCCCTCTACATAATTATGTACATATTTGGGCTTAATCATGAGGAGATCCACCCTCTGCTCTGAGGCCCGTCCGCATGCTGGGATGCATCAACATGTGGGCTTTAACGGGAGGAGAACCTGCCGTCTGCTTAGATCCCATAATGGGGCTTTGTTGTGACGACACCTTGCCTTCTGAGTTGCGCACATGCTTTGCCGTGAGAGATCCTGTCTCCTGCCCAGAGCCCATATGTAGGCTTTTCTTTGGCACACAAAAACTATTTCGTCATTCATTAAAATCCAGTTTGTTTACATGGTGGCAATGATGGAATTTATTGCAGAACCCCTTTTCTTTTCTTTTTTTTAAGTCTATAAAGAAACATGTTATCATGATCCATCGAAAGGAGGAGAGAATGAGGGAGAATGATGGATCAATCGGTGACTATTCGATCACTACTGGAAACGCCCGACGGTCTAATGTGGTAGAAGATTTTCCACCGAAAGAGGGATGAAGATCCACAGGACTAAAATGGGATGTTTGAATGGTTCGATGAGTTAACAGGAGCGCACTGTGTAGGTAGATATGACGTCGGAAACGCTGAGGAAATCCACATTAAGGAGTCAGACGAAGAACATCGACAGCTCATCAACGTTAAACACCAGATCAATTTTCCACCTGTAAGTACAATAAAACAATGGAAAGCTCTGGATAGCAAAATAGTCCTTCAACTAGACAAGCTCACTCGAAGAACACTCTGGAGCACAAACTTAACACTTTTGATGACATAATGTACCAAACATGTCTAAATACGAGCGTACCTTCGTGGTTAAACAATATCAAGTCAAAAGAGAAAAAAGGAAAGCAGACGACAGCGTGAAATGGAAACTGCGCAAGTAGAAGAAAAACCTGAGAAAACAGATGAAAAGAAGAGAAGAGAAAAACGGGCTGCCCCAATTTCGGCAAGGTTTGCACGCAAGACCCTCAGCACTGAACTGAGCAGAATCCGCAAGGACGAGACGAAGTCAATGGGAAAAAAAAAAAAAATCAGGAACGCTTTTTTAAAGACCCATTCGCAAGACAACCCTATCAGCACCTAAGATCAGGTTCCCTTTCAGTATCCAAAGAACAGCATGAGACCCATATGAGAAAAACATATTTTGACCCAATTTTAATTCAGATAGAGAAATACCTCAAAGCGAACCTGAAAATCTCGTGCGGCCAGTTGCTCCCTGAGAAAAATTAACTAACAGATTACCAAACTTGGATGGAATCAATGCAGCAGTACAAAAAGCAAGAACCAAGTCAGCTCCTGGGCCCAATGACGCGCCTTATCTACTCTATAAAAGATGTCCAAATGTTCTAAGGCGGTTATACAAAAATCTTTGAGGAGAATAGGACAACTTCAAGATCTGTGGGCCGTAGATGTCTGCTGAAGAAGTTTATATTCTTAAGGAGCAAAACTCGAGTGAAATAAATCGGTTTCGACCAATCTCACTGTTGAATGTAGAAGAAAACATATTATCCTCAGTCATGGCATACCGCTTCAAAAATATCTTACCGAAAATGGGTACAGAAATTCATCGCTACAGAAAGGAGGCATCTTCGGAGTTTCTGGATGCTTAGAGCATGCAATGGTGGTCTGGGAATCCATTCAAAGGACTAAATCGGAGAAACTTAACCTCGGCGTCGCATGGCTGGATCCGGCAGTTGCGCACAGAGTGGTACTATACCAAATGATTCAGCTGGCCCTGAGGATGATATCATGTTCCGTAGGATATACAAGTGTTGCTAGATGACTATTTCAACGGTTTTCGGATGAGGTTCTCCACCGATAGCAACACCACAGACTGGATCATCTTGTAAATTGGAATTGTCATGGACTGTACCATATCTCCAATTCTGTTTGTCATGGCTATGGAAGTCATCTTAAAACAGAACAAGGAAGCGCAGGTCCGACAAATCTAGGTGGTGGTTACTACATGCCCCCTTTGAAAGTATTCATGAATGATAATCTGCTCAAATGAAGACGGAACACGCCGAATGCTAGAGCCCCTCAGCATGTTAATAGCAAGGTGCAGGGTGAAATTCAAACCACATAAATCTGGCAGTCTCTCAGTAAGGGAAGGTAAAATAGATAGTTAAAGTCAATCAACAGATACCAACAGTCAGTCAAGAATCAATTAATAGCCTTGGTAGATAGTACGATTCGTCCATGAAAGATATCAGACCAGAGCTCGAAACAACAGAACTTGCTACCGAAGGCCTTTTAGCCATCAATAGATATGGCCTTCCAAGTATGTTGCCTACAGTTCATGCTTATCCATAAAATCCTCTGACCACTCATGGTCTACGAGATCTGCCCAACTACAGTAGAGGCAATAGAGGCTAAGACCAATAAGTTCACCACGAGATGTTTAGGGGTATCTCGGGGTCTCACAGATGTGGCAATGTACTACCGTAGACAAAGCTGAAAATCCCACTAAAATCCATCTTAAAAGAATACAAATGTGACAAAGCCAGCCTACTCTCCATGTTTGAGGATTTCAAGCCCATGGTTATGAAGACAGTGCAACCAACCATACAGTCGAATAGGAAATGGAAAGTTAAGGCTTAAGAATGTTGTGATTGCGGAAATTCAAACTGACCACAAAGTTCCGCAGTCATCCAGAACAAAGTGGTGGTCAAAAGCAGAGAGAAAATAGAAAAAAAAGACGTGGTCATCAATAAGATACGGCTGAAGATTCAAAAGGGGTCCACAAATCAGTTCAGCAACTGCAATAGGGACAGTAGCCTAATTGGGATAATGCCCTGCAGATATCCCTAGTCCTCACATGAAATGAAAAGTGGCGCATGGCGCCATTTCGGATCAGCTTTCTAACCAGATCAGTGAATGATCTTCTGCCCTCTAACGCAAACGTGATACGGTCGGGAAAGAAAGAAATGCTTCTGTATTTTACAGAAACTGCTCGTGGCTACCATGTAAACCAGCAGGACAACAAAACTTATTTAAGTGCCGTCTGTTTCGTCTTCCCGAGTACTGTGCAAAAAAGTTTTTGAAACGGATCTTTTTCATATGTCAACCAAAAAATAAAATAACGTTCTGAAGTCTAAGCTCTTATTAGGAGGAAAATAAACGGCAACAAAATAAAACAGAAAACCATGTCCTGAGGATTCATAAAGTATGCCTAACAAGAATGATATTATTTTATCGAAGTTATAGTTTTCAAAGTGACTTCCCTTTACATACTGTAGCCACCTCCGATGTTTTGCACTTCCGGCGTTGGCGGCATTGGTATTTGGGCACTGATATTTATTACTCAACTCTGCATCCAAGAGTTCAATCTAGATTTAAATCTCTTCAGATAAGGCACGGAGAATCTGCCTTTTTCAATTTTCCTAATAAATATAAAAGGTGAAAAAGAGTAGAGAATAATGAGTGCTTGACTTGATCAATACTCTAAATATAGATCTAGATTCTAGATCTAGATCTGGATGTAGATCATAATTACTTTCCTTTCAGTTTCAATTGCAGCTCTAAGGTGAGAAAAAGTAAAGTTGCCTCAGATTAAAAGTCGAGTCGCATTCTAAAGGAATAAGAGAATAATATATTAGTTTATTTCCTTTTAAGGAAGAAATAGAATAAAGTTGTGCTTTTTGTACGCCCAGATTATAATTATGAAAAGATAGAATCTAGACCTAGATCTAGATCTAGATTTCTACCAGAATGCCCCAGTTCCCATATGAAACGAACCGAGTTGCCTCCCTTTAGAATAAAAAACAAACTTGAAAAGAGACTAAGCCACTTTATTGCTGATATCATTTAGTCTGCATAAACTACCCTGAAGAAAGCATTATATTGCATATAGGGCCTAGCCACCTATATTCTAGGGTAATTTTTTACTTCTACACCCGCTCTACGCAGAGTGCTGTTTCTTGTCTTTCCGGTCGACCTTGACCCTGATCGTACGTACTACTTTTTCGCAATTTTATGGAATGTTAAAAAAATAAATATTGAAAAAAATTGGGGGGGGGGGGGGGGGGGTGGTGGACCCCCCCCATTAAATATTAAAAAAAATTCCGGCACTCCCCCTAAGTATTTATTTATAAAAAAAATGAGGGGGGAATTCAACCCCCCTGGTACGATCAAATCAAGGTGAAGATGACTCGGATAGACAAGAAACAGCACATATTAAGAAAAAAAAAAAATTACTATAACTACAGCTCTTACCTTACGTCGCAGATTTAGGACTAACACTAGACTTCCTACAGCGCCAAACACGCTGATCCTCACGGTAACTACACTGAGAAGAACAATGTGGACAAATCACTTCTGATGGTAAAACACTATGATCTCTTAAATATGTTAAAGCTCTAGCGTCGTTATTGTAAAATTCAGCAATAGCTTGAAAATAATCTAAAGAACACTTATCACAAGGAGCCATGAAGTAAGTCACAATCACGATCAATACACATTAGCTGTTGAGCCTCTGAGTAAAGACAATGAAATGACAGAATCAAGAGACGCGATCGATCAAAAGACGCGCCCTTAATTGCGCATGCCAATTAACGGTTGCGCATGCGCAAAGAGTAACTAAAAAGAAAGTAATACGCATGCGCGAAAGACGGAAGTAATTAATATGCAAAAAGGCACCTACCTCGAGCAAATCAGTACGGCAAAGTAGGTTAATAAAGAAGAAATAATCCATATTAAAAAGTGATATATTTCAAAAACTATTTATTTGCGGCGAAAAAAACCTTCAGATGCATCTTCAGCACATCAAAATCTATCAGAAAAACATCATTTTGAATGCCGATGCGTTAGGGGTGTACAGGTAAAAAAATACCTATTCTAGATCTAGATTATGATATCATAACAAATTGAAATTTTTGAAAGATTTGTGCAAACTGCAATTGTAATGAAATAAGTAATATCACAGTGTTGTGGTTCTATGTTGACAGTGTGGCCATAATAGTGGCCAGATTTTCACAGCACATGAAAAAGGGAGCCTGATCTTTAATCAAATTATTATCTTGCAAAAATCTAATGGTAACTTCTTCAATAGAGGCTTTTCAATACAAAATATTGAACTTGTTTTGGCTATTTTTAATAGGCCTAAGCAGTTTACAACAGTGTGGCCATTTGTGGCTTGATTTGTTTACATCCAACTGGGACCGCAACAGTGAGGTATTACCAATGAAATAGGTATTAGAAAGTGATTTTTCTTATCATGAGGAAGCTTTCAATATTTGTGTCAATTGGCAAGGAAAAAGCAAAACTAGGAGTAGGTACCACAGGTGAACTCGCTCTAGTTGCGGAAATGTGCACTAGGAAGCAAATATGCGTCGTATTCACTGTACTATTAAATGTGTTTCTCATAAACAAAATAGGTTAAAATTTAGGCCCTATATCATAAGATTCATTGATATTCCTGCTTTCATAACCCACTTTTAGTTTTTTTTTCAGGAACTTTCTATGATTTTCTGTGAATTTTTAAAATATACTCCCGATTATGATTTTTGATGCTGATCGGGGCTGTTGATGACCCCATTTTTTGTACTTGCTTCATGATTTTTGCTCGCATCACTCAGGAAATAACTAAAGGTAGAGACAAGAAATAAACGGGAGATTAAACGTCATTGCCTGAGCTTTCGTTTGGTGTTTAGCTCATTTGCATAGTTTAAAGGTGACGGAGTTATGTCAAGTTGAAAATTGTCTATTTTTAGATATGATGCCGTCATAGGAAAATTCTGAATCAATCAACCAGAGCTTGGCATTTTTAGAAAGCTTGACCTTTTCTCTTTATTATATGTGAAAATCACGTTGATTGGTCGATTTTCCAACTCACATGTTCGTTTCCGGTGAGACGACATGTAATCCGAAAATGGTAAATGGCCCCAACATCAGTTGCCTTGAATGCATGGACACACGAACACTAACCACAAAGCGATCACATTGACTCAACGGCTTGAGTAATCGAACGGCCTATTATTGCTTAACGCTTTTATTATATTTCTGCTTTGTGCTTTCACAAGTGAAAACGTTAAATTTGCGAAGTTATCGATTCATTCGTCGATTCGAAATGGACAGCAAAGGTAAGTTATATATGTATTTAATTAAATAGAGTAGTTTTTCTTTCTAATATAGATCCCTAGATTAAGATCTAAAGCTAGGCCTATGAGTAATAACGATGTTTCTCGGCTTTTATGCGAGTTAAAATAGTTTTGTACAGTTTGAGATTCTTTAAAAAATCGTAATTTACTTTCTTTTAATAATTATTTCCATGGTTTTATTCGTTCCTATCTCAGATCTAGACTGGATTCTAAATTAGATGAATCATTACCTATCCCTAATCGATAAGCGATCGGAATCTCTCTAGATAGGCTGTGGTATAAATTAGATTGAATCAGCTACACTGTATGCTAGACTTATATTTATGGCACGCTTTTCCCTAATATTTGCTACGAAAGACTTAAAACAACGATCTTCATACAGTCTTATCGGGCTTCGAACAGTGCTTTGCGGATCAGCTATCAATGAGCCTTTGTTCAAATGTAGACTGAATGACGCCAGCGGCCGAGGTCTGTCCGTGTTGTTCTACTTTTTCAGGGTAACCTAGATTTCCAAAACAAGACCCATGTGAGATTTAATCTCGTCTCCTTTATACTTCATGACATCATTGATAGACGTAGATTCTTACAAGCAGCGAACTCTTTTACTTTCGTAGAGGAAGTGCCGTCTTCAATTTTATTTATAGTGGATCGCTGTTCATCTTTACATAGCGCTGGAACTAGATCTATGTTGTGTTTTTTTTTTTTTTGAGTCTTTCTCGAGATGTTTTGATAGTTTTCAATAACAGCAAGATTTTTATCATAACGTAATGAATCATATACTTAGATCTACGTACACACAAGACACTCATAGAAATAGGCTCCACATTCAAAAGCAACCTCGTTTTTAATGGTAATACTAGATCTAGCCCATATCAGTATGAGATTGCATAAAAAAATAAATGCTGCACTGGTCAATCTTTATATTAGAGATTGGACATCTTTTAAAAGTTACGTGTTTCTTGGTCTTTCTAACCCTAAAATTGTAAGAAATTTTTTGATTTTTGTGGGGAAAAAATACAAATGTGTGAGAGATGAAGCTCACTTTAAACAAAGAGTCACTGATTAGTTAATTTTTACCTAGTTCCATCCTCAAAGTAATTAAACTAATATGATCCTAGGGCTTGAAAGCTTGAATAGGCTAAATGTTAGAGCATATTGATAAACCATTGGCTGCTGCATGAATATTGTTTGCAAATTTTGTGACTCTTATGATGTTATTAACATTTTGGATAAATTTATATTTTTATTTTTTCCCGCCCAAATGAGAGAAACTGTCCTCAGAAGTTGTAAAGGACGCAGACCTGGCCTGTCTCAAAATTTCCAGAAGGACAATCTATTGCTCTACCAGCTTCATCTGCTGCGCCTGGAAGGGAACAATTCCTACAAGGATATTCAGAATTGGTTTTATAAACTGTTTCCAGACTCTGTTCTGCCAAGTGATTGATTTGAAAAGTGCATGTCAAAGATTGTGGAAAAAGTTGGTGCACTTAGGAGTGAGGAAAAATATCATTTTCTCTCAAAACCTGTTGATTTCAACTTCATAAGTGAGCGACCAGCAGCTGTAGGTGTAAATCGAAAGCTGGACACAAGCAAATTTAAAAATTTGAACTGAAAAATGATGTGATCCTGGAACTCTATTCTTTCTTTTTGAAAGAAAAGTACAGCTCTCAACTCTTTTTTGAAACCATCACTGCCTTTTTCTTTACGCGGACTTACATATTCCAGCAACAAACTGGAAAGCTTTAACTGGCCTGTCTAAGACTCACAGATGTCTTCAGAGTAGTTGGCAATGAAAGTCCGTTGTTTTTGGGGTCTTTATGAATGTCCCTTCTACATTCTGTTTCTGCACCTTCATCAAAAGCTGCAGCTATATATCATTCCCTCAGCATCAATCCATCGGAGCAGTCTGCATCATCTGCTGACCAGCCACGTCCACCAGTACTTGGATCCTCACAGCCTGTCTCTTCTCCATCTAATCAGCAGCCAGGCTTCTTCCATGTGTCGAATTCAAGCCCTGTCCATGGAGAGATGATCATTTCTTGAAAATGCTACATTGATCTTCGACAGTCTCTTGCTGATAAGATCGAAGAAAGTAAATCTCTTCAACTCCAATTAAAAACTGTTCAGGAGATATACAGAGAGGAGAGGGCTAAAAAAGAGCTTGCGGAAGCTGAATTCGTAAGACTGCGGGGACTTTTGATCTCAGTTCAGCAGCAAAGAAACACTCTTCTAGAACAGAAATCTTTTTCTGTCAACATAGCTTACAAAGAAAATAATAAATATCGCTCAGAGAGAGAGAGAGAGAGAGAAAGCAACTTATTTTTGTTCTTTAAAAAAAAACATGCTTCTGTACAGTAAGCTGAAATTTCAAGAAGTCTCTCTAGATTTGTTTCAACTTTCAGTGTTGAAGAATTAAAAAAAAATTAATGAAGACTAAGAAAATAAATCAACAGAGAATGTATGAAGAATATAATAAAGACATTGAACGTGAAACTGAAAGCCTTTTTTTTTGCCTTTAAAATTTTGCCTATATTAGTTATTAATATTATCGTTCAAACTTCTGTGTTATTTTATGTCGCGAGGCCAATAGAATAGATCTAGATTTATCTGAAATTCAGCTACAAATCTAACCAAAAAAAAAAAAAGATAATATCTACAAAAAGACTAGATTAGACGTTCAGATATAAATTATCCTGGTGTCTCAGCTCAGTCGTTGGATGCAAATCTGAATGTACTTTAGAGAGATAAATCCTACTTCTCAGGCAATAACTTAGATTGTAAAATTAATGGCATATAGATTATCCTGAAGCAAGGCTAGATAAGTTAGAGGTTTGTATGTTATAGCTCTAGATCTATGTTATAGATCTGTTATAAAAAGAGAAAGCATTGAACTTTTTGAGTTAGCAGCTTAGCTGCAGTAATTCAAGGTTTTAATTCCTACTAAGTTTGTAAGCAAACAGTATGTTTCAGACTTCTGTGACAAGAAATGAAGACATCACGAAAGGTTATGAAAAATTGGAGAGTGTAAAGGGGATTGACTATGCACTATGAATAGAATAATGATTAACACGAAACTTAATTTCTTATTCATAAATCTTTGCAAAATATTGGGACAATGTAAAAAATAACAAGGTTGAAATGAAAACGGCATGTTCATAAGCACATACCTCTGGGACATCAGCTTGGTATATGAAATAAAAATGTTACTTAAATTGTTCTTTAATAAAAACTATATTGAAATCTAACTTTAATAACAAGTATGGAAAATAATTTTGTTTTATCAAGTTCTTTGCTGTAGATGGCGAATAAATAGGGCTTGAAAATAGTCAATTTACACACATTCAGCAATTTTTTTCCGCCTAGTTGGGAACTTTCTAATACCTAAATAAAAATTAGCGCTGAAAAAAAATCCAAGAAAGCTGGGAATGTAATCGTGTCGAGTGTCCTGTAAAATTTTTGAAATTTTATTGAAGACAATGTGTGGGAGCCCTGTTTATGTTCAAACAGATCAAGCACATTTTTGAAAAAGTTTCTAAAGGGGTCAATTCAAAGCATGATTATCCATTGACATGGTACCCTAATCACAAAGCCTACTAATCATGTAGGCAATGAACCTGAATGAAAATTGCCTTAACTACATCTAGATTTAGTCTATATTGAACACGAAAAACTAAAATTTGATGTATGTGAAAAAAACCAATGGCTTACTTTGGTTAGGTATATAATTTGATCACTGAATTTTTTTTTTATTGATTTGTGGCATTGAGATGAAAAAAAGAATTGCTTATCATGTACTTCTTTTTCCTCTACCAGACATAAAAATGACTGTTAGTGGGCATCGACCTAGATGTTTCTTTGACATCAGTATAGGAGAGCAGCAAGGTGTGTGTTAAAGGGTCAACCTAATAAATATGTTAATACGCTTTAAATGTATCCTTAAAATAGGACAAAAACCGATAAATAATACCACTTGATGCTAACATGTCAATCTCGTTTTGCACATCTATTGAAAAATCTGTTAGTAAAATTGTCTTATATAAAATGGGTGAACAATTGTCATAATTTTGCATATTTTTCACATTTATTCTCTTTTTCTTTTATAGTTGGCCGAATAGTATTCGAGCTATTTTCTGATGTCTGTCCCAAGACCTGTGAGAATTTCAGGGCCTTATGTACTGGTAAGCTGCTACATTTCTCATTTTTTCTTTAACATGAGTTATGATTAGTTTGAAATTGCAATTTCAATCTTTGTAAAGCAAACTTTTGTTTAAACAGATTTCATGAGGAGACAAAGTTCCAAAACAATATATGTAGTTAGAAGTGAAGAAAGATTGGGAAAACACACCGGTGTACATGAAATATGTATTTAAAATCAAATGACAAATTTTAAGACAACATAAGTACTCATATTTCTTTTGCATGCAGTTTATGTTAACCTGCGAAAAGCGGGAGTGGTTCATAAACAACGTTTTTAGAACGTTTTCACAGGGCGGCAGTTGTACAACTACAAACTCACAGTTACCTGCGGGAAGGCGATGGTTGTAGATATGTAACACTGCGTTTTAAAAGTGTTTTATTTTTCAAAATTCTGAAGCAGTCTACTGTGAGGCTGTATCTTTTGATTTTTCGTGAATCTGTAAAATTAGCTGGTAATTTTGCAATTTTTTAGAAGTTTCTAGATTCACGGATAAGAAAGTTATGAAGAAGTTAACTATGCTTATGCATTTTTTTGGCCACTGGTGTGCAGTTCCAGATTATCACTATGATTTATGTCTCTTTTCTTGAGAGAAAATCACTTAGCGGTCTAAAATGAAACCATCAGTATTAATCTGATGTGATTTTACAGTAAAATTTGATAATTTTGCACTTTATTTGATGTTTCTAGCCTCACGGAGAGCGGAGTTATGAATTAAAGGTAAATATCAACTATAATTTTTTGATCATCAGCATTAGCTATGACTCTCTTTTATAAAAAATATTCCCTGCTCTGCTTGTCATGTGACCGTAATAACTGAATTCATGTGATATTGCGATATTAACTAATAATTTTACAGTTTATTTGAAGTTCCTAGCTTTAATGTAAGCGAAGGTAACATTTAGTAATTTAGAAACATTTTTGCAGGTGAACTTGGCACTAGTGAAAAATCAGGCAACACTCTTCATTACAAAGGAGCACTGTTTCACCGTGTTGTGAAGGATTTTGTCATTCAGGGAGGGGACTTTACCAAATGTGAGTAGAAGATATATAGATATATATTTTGTGACTTCTTTTCATTCAGATCCGATTAAACATGATTTGAAGATGTACAGTTTTCATAGATTTGAAAGATAAAACTCAAGAATGGCTGATAATAATGAATGCCTAATCACTTTTTGTGGTTGGATAACAAATTTGTTGATATAGTAGCAAGATTATATTGTCAATGAATTTCATAAGGGCCTCATGATTTCTGCAGATGTACAGTTGTTTTTTTTGCTATCCGAACTAAAGATTAATCATTTTTATTATCATATTAGGGTATTTTCATTAACTTTTGAGAAAATTTTTATATGCCTACTGGCTTTAGAGTGGCTAAGAAAATGCAACCATTCTTATCTCCCAGTTAAAGGAATCATTTCAAAGTGCCTCCTGTTGCCTCTCCTATCATAAGTAGTACACATTTCAATGCCTCTGATGATCGAAACGCTTAGTTGCATTGCTTTTGTGAATTGTCTCTCTTTCAATGTCTTCCCCTCTTCCTCCTATTCTTTCAGCAAACAATATAGCTGCTGATTGCATCTTGCGCATGTAGGGCTAATGATTTTTGCAGCCCTTACTTTATATGTCCCTCAGACTCAGAAGAAAATTATATGTTTCTTGATTTTCTCATTCCTATTTTTCTTTTTCAAATAGTTGATGGAACTGGTGGAGAGTCTATTTATGGAGGTGTTTTCCCAGGTGAGCATGACTAGGAAAAATGATTGTTGCAAGACAACACACTATAAACCTGTATGTTTTCAGGCAATCGTAAAATGAGGAAATTTTCCTTCTTAAGGCTATTAATGTACTCATATTGGGTGTGAATCAATTATTGCCGGATTATCGTTGAAACTGAATTTTGATAAAACTTACGACTTGTGAATGCTGGCAGCAAAAGCGGACATTCCGGCAGTGATTGCCTGAATTTAAGTAGAAATGCGAAAATAAATTGTGACGACGCCTTCACTGCAAAGGCCAAGCCAGGCCAAGATTCTTCTTTCTAATTATTTATATGTAGTTCCAGTTTCTACAGTGTTGAAGTATACATCTAAAGATAACTGAACGGTCCGTTGAACGCACGGCCAACCTGCAGGGAAGAGAATTTTCCGTAAATTTATGGAATTCCGTATATTTTGAAGAGTCATTATTATCTCCCATAAACCCTGTCCCTGTGCCAAACGGAAACTTTTATGCGTAACGGTGTATGGTTGAACTTACGCGAAATTTTACAGAAAAAGAAGTAGTGAAAGTTCTACGCCAAGTATAATATTTTTCTGTGAAAGTATAAAACTGGGCGATACAGTATATCGATATCATGTATTTTCCATTTGTACTTTTTTTTTATATCAAGATTTATGTTATAGCTGGAACAATTCAAGATGTACACTTTATCGTATATTTGTCCGCAAAACTTCTTTCTTTTCATCTTCACACCTGACCTCGCGGTCATTTCCAACAAAGGATTATTCTTATTTCTTTATCTGAATTTTGATACATAAACACAAATGTTGTTAATATGATTAAACAGTTGTGTTCTTTTTTCTGTTTTTTTTTTTTTTGGTTAAAATACATTATCTAAATCTATGTCTATTCAATTATTAAGATGGATGGGAAATTCTAAGTAGAGCTAGATCTGGATCTAGAATAGATCTAGATCTTTTAATCGAAATCGGGCATGACATGACATGAGACTATAATACATATAGTAGGTGATTTTCATGTCAAATCAAATAAACATAAATCTAGATCGAAATGTTAGATAGTTATACATATATTTCTTTTAACACGATGAGGTTGGGAGACTACTGAGTTTAAGACCTGATCGATATTAATTATATTCAGCCCAAATGCCTTAAGAAAAGATAAATATAAGGTGAGCAGTGCTCAGTATGTAAGCTAGAATATAGGCCTTTATGTATACCTTGATGGGCAAACCTTCATGGTGCCTCAGTTGAGCCAGTAAAACACAGAAAGCAGTAACATTTTGGTGGTGCAGCTGTATATTGGCTGCAGGTCATTCAAACTCTTAGTCTGAGCACAGAAAAAAAATGAAATAAATTGGTAAGGAAAAAAATGCTCCTCAATCATGGTTCTGTGTACTATCAAATTTTGTTTTTAGTTTTGGGGGATTGGAAGAGAATCCTTCTGCTTACTTCACTTGCATTTACCGATTTCAAAAAGTTTAGTAAAAAAATTTTGTGTCCAGTTCTCATGAAATCAGACATAAGTTTCGATGGCAGTGCCTTAAAGAAAAGAATTAAATGGGGATTACCTCTCGGATTATGAAAGAAAACTGTCAAAACCATAGGCTAGATTATACATTTGTAGTAAGAAAGGCAACTGTCATCCAATAAAATGCTAATGTTTATTGATATAAATTGGAATGATTCAAGGAAAATGTGTCAAGAGATGGGGATTTAGGTATTGGTGGGATGAAAACAAGGTGACAAAATGTTAATGTTAATTGATATTAATATAAAGTAATATAATCTTAGGAAAATATGCTGGGAGACAGGGTTTTTGACCTTAATTAGGATGAAAATTCTTCAGCGTTGACACCCACCACTACCAGGCTCCTCCCTGGACCTAAAGCATTCTTAATTTTCAGGCAATTATATTGTACCTCACATCCAGGTCGAACACTTACCTTTTTGTATTGGCCAGGTCACAATCCAGGGTGTTTTTTTTTCTCTTTTTAAACCATATTGCCATAGGGGTATTATAGACTGTATTAAATTGTGAAGTTATTCAAGGTGAAATAATATGCTTTATCATCAAACTAAAAAGATCATTGGTATGTTTTTAAGTATACTTTGCAGATTTAAACAAAAGAAACACTCATGGTCATAGAGCCAGCCCGACCAAAGCCTATAGATGAGTTTTTAAGCAAAGGACACAGCCTGAAAATAATACAGCCCAGTTTTTATCTAGACTCACTGGGTTTGCAAAAGGTCCATTTATGACCATGACAAAAAGTCTCTATTTTATTCCAGTCAAGTTATGCTTTACCCCAAAATTTCGTCAATCTTATCATTATGATTTATTTTCAGAGTTATGCATGTTACATATAACTTTAAGAAAGTATCATTTTTCTTCCTCTGACTACATTCATTTTTGTTATGGATTTATTGTGTATATATATTTTCAGCAAACTCAAATTACTCAATTAGTTCACTTGGTCACAATCATGTGACAATGGCAATCACATGCTTTTAATTCTGAGGCACATACATAGGAAAGGTGTAAATTTTGGGAAAAAAATAATTACCAATAGGCTTTTGTAGTGTGGATAGCCAATCGAAAAGAAGAAAACTGGTAGATATGAAGGAAGTGTATTCTTTTATCAATGTTTCTCAAACTGGTCCCACATTCGATATACAGGTGCAGTGTCTAGACTTAGAAATTTAACATTAGGGGCCTATTGGGTACATTCCATGAATATTTAGATCTATCATTGTAAATAGAGGGTCATTAAACACTGACTTGGATTCATCGTTGAACTTAGTGCAACGATGTTGGCTTAATCTTAGTCGATTTAGGCAACAAACTTAATGGCTTCCTTCATTCACCGTCCATATACTTTAGAATCATTCAAGTTGGACTCTGAATTCTCCTTCTCACAACTGACTTTTAAACCCTTGCACACCTATGTCATCATCAATTCATCTGGCACATAAATCTTCCGGCATTTAGATGCTTTCCCCATTCAAAGACTACAAGATACTTTTTTGACCAATGATCAACTGTGGGTTCTCGATGTATTACACATTTTACATCAGAACCTCTAGTATAATATAGACAGCAATAATCAAGTTAACTCGGATAAACTGTTATATTACATTTTTAAATAGCGAATATTTCTAGCACCCAGTTCAAATGAGTCCCACATGGCCTATGTCACATTTTATGACTTTAATATTTAGAACAATACATTATCCTGACCTCTCAGTGATGAAAATTGCTATAAATTATCAGCACTCTCTAAGATTTAAAAAAAAAAAAAAGGTATTTTCCCCTTTTTTTTTTTAACCTGAGTAGATGTGCATCAATCCTTTTTTTATTTTAATACTTCTTTGTTTTTACAGTTAACAAGTGCTCACCGTGATATTGGGCTTACAGCGTTTATTGAATTTCTATATTTTTCAAAACAAATTTACATTTAGAGTTATAGTTTTTTATGTATTGTAATTTAAAAGTTTTTTTTTTTAGAATGATATTGTACATATTTTTTCCTTTTTTCTTTAAAAAAATATTCAAGATGAAAATCTGCAAATGAAACATGACAAAGAGTTTCTGCTGTCCATGGCTAATAGAGGAAAAGACACAAACGGCAGTCAATTCTTTATGTAAGTAGTAAAGTAGTAATGAAATAGTCTCATAGCCACATGTTGATCACTATGTTTTGTTTTCATTGATGCATGTTAAAAAATATCAGGATTTTTTGACAATTACGAGCCATTTAGTTACAGTGTTAGTCTAGCCTAACATTTGATACTTCCAAGTTTCTTTGAACTTGAAGGTGACAAACTGCACATCTCAATCAATATAATCTATGGCTTAAAGGTTTTATTGATGTTGTCATAGTTGTATCGTTTTTTTTTCATTTACCTTTGAAAACAAAAGAAAAATAAACACCTTGATTTATGTGTTTACACTGAAAATACTTTCTTGCCACTCAGTAGATTTTATACAGATCGATTGAGGTAACTAAAATTCTTATGTCTTTCAATACTTGATGTCGTTAAGATAATGCAATGTCACCAATCATTTGTTTAATTAATCATGGTTCAATGCAAAAACTTCGGCACCCTTGAATAAAGACCCCCTCTTTACGCAATATGATGTTCCTTGCATTTTATCATTTTATGAGGTCATCTTTTAGGAGCTCTACTGTAGATATTTAGATCTATATACTGAATTAAAGCCAGATTAAAAAATGCCTTTGTTTTTAAAGTTGATATAAAAGAACCTGGGTTCAAGCTCAGAATGTTAAAACTAAATACTTGTAGTATATATTATTATGATTGTTTTTTAAGTTTTGTAAGTTAAAAACTAAATTGACTCTGACTTTATTTGCATCACTGAGTCAAAACTGTTACTAAAGTTAGTAAGAACTTTTTGTTCTCAATATCTAGAATTTTCCATTTTTTTTTATTGATATCATTTGAGACGAACATCCACACTTCAAAGCTTTGCCAGCATTATTCCTGTTCATTTAGTGCTGTTAGATGTAATAATGCAGAAAAAAAACAATGTTGTAATGTTTGCCTTTTATGATGTAAGATATTAGGATCAGCTCTCAAGTAAACAATGAGATTCCTTTTAATTTTATTTTGAAGAGATAATGTTATGAGTTTCCAATGAGTCAGGAGGAAAAACATACTAACTGAGCCTATTCATTTGTGTAGATGAAAGGCTAGTGTCTTGATTTTTTTGTATAAGTGTCTTTGATCTTTATATATCTTCACTTTAGTCGCATAAATATATTGGTTCTTGCATTGCTGTTTGATGTAACTTGGTTTACTTGTTATAACAAATGTAAAACAGACTTATGAAAAAAGTTTTTACCATAACATACTCAATGATAAAGGGATTAGAAAAATATTTTGATATCTCTCTTTTCTTTTAACAGCACAACAAAGTCAGCACCACATTTAGATGGGTAAGTCGTGATCTTTAAAAATAATTTTCAGTGTACCTAACTTCCAGTGGAAGGGATTTGTTTTACACAACAAAAGTGGTTTCAAAGATGTTTTATTAACCCACCTTGCAAGGTTATGCTGGAGATTAATGCTTTTACTTTAAAGTACAAAACAGATTTTTCTTTTATTTCAGTGTATTTTGAAGCATTCAGATTATGATAATCATGTCTATGCTTAAATGCATGCTAGAAATTGAGGCAGTACAAAATCTTTAAAACAGCTGACGGAAAATGTTCTTAAACTGTTAGATTCATTAAGTGAAATAGGTTTAAGTTTGGCAGTAATGCGTGATACCAAGTTGCAATTTCCATTGCAGGATTCATGTGGTTTTTGGACAAGTACTCTCTGGGCAAGATGTGGTGAGGGCAATAGAAACTCTGGCTGTTGACTCTAAAAGTCGCCCAACAACTGACGTAAAAATCTCCAACTGTGGAGAACTTGTTCTTCAGCTGAAGAGCAAATGTGAGTAGGTGCTGTTTGATGAGGTTTTAGCTCAATAACGCAATTCCAGTTTGTCATGAAACAACAGGTGATATAGGACAACCTATGAAATTCGATCAGGTGAAGTTACCTATAAATTGACTAAACCTGAAAAATAGGCAGTGATTGTTATTCAAGGATGGCACTAAAGAGAGCCTCAAATCCATATTTTTTGGCGAGATATTGAAGAAACCAGCCACCTAAGTCATTGAAGTTGTCCCATTGACTTGAGGTAAATAATACCAATCACTTTAGAATAGGCATAATTTTAGTCTTTTTTTCTTCTATCTTCTTAAAAAAAAATCTTAATTCTCTGTGTGACTGAGTTAGATACACGAATTAAAGGTCTGGGATTTCTTCTTTTTCTTCTATCTTCTTCAAAAAAATCTTAATTCTCTGTGTGACTGCGTTAGATTGGTGTTTGACTGCCTTCTTTATTTCTATAGCATAGGGAGAGAGAGAAATAATAGTACAGGGAAAGATGGGTAAAACGAAAGGGATAGCAATAAAGAAAGAAACTGAATGCATGAGAGCGAAGAAGAAAACCGGAGAGAGAGAGAGGGATAGAGAGAAGGAGAGACATATTTGCACACAAAAAGAAGAAAATAGAAGGGAAGGAGGAATTCTGGAGAAAAGAGTGAGAAAGGATATGATAAAAAAGGGGTTAGAGTGTGTGTGGAAGTATAAAACAATGGTAAAACCTAATTTTTTTTATATATTTAGGTGAAGTGTTGATATAAAATAACCTATGAGAGACATTTTTGCCATTACTTGAGTTGAAACTTGTTATCAGTAACTTCTCTTACCACGACTTGGGTAACATGGCATGCGGGTTTGAAAATTTATATAAAAAAATTCTTCGATCTTGATTCAATGCCAAACGTCAACAGAGTCCTTTAAGATATTCACCAGATAAAAACTAGAACCTTTTGTCTTTTCTTTAATTCTTTTTTTGAAACTATATCTCGTGGGCTGTTAAATAAATTGATGGTTTACTATTACCTTTCAGTATCTGTGTCATCATGACGTAATAAAACCGGCATTTAAAAAATCCTATCAAAATCTTTTAAAAAGTTTTTTTACAGACATTTTACTATCACATATAAATAAAAAGTACCCTAAGTAATTAACTTAATAAGGTGTTTCTTGGTCTTCAAAATTCAATCTGACGGCTAAAAATTGCTTTGTTTTCAATAAGAATAGATACAAAAACACAATCGCTGCAGATCTTTATTTAGCCGTGCTGAGGAGGCTGGGTGAACTAGATCAATAGTTCACAGAGGCATGGCGGGCGTCATGGGATAGGCGGGGTGAAAACTGAACGAGCGTTGGGACACAGCCGTGGCTAATTCTCAAACAGCTTCTGGAAGAGAGAGAGCAGAAATGGTACCTCACCTAGATAAGCATGGGCCCATATTTAAATAATTAATCTTTAGTCTCATCATCACAGGAGAAGTTGGGAAAAAATTCCTGTAGAATTTGTTTCTTTCATTGATATCTGTTTTTTTTTTTAATATAATGGGCTTAAGCTGATGAGTGAAACTGGAGTCTGTAGGTAGAGGTCAGCTGCTATTGGTGCAATTTCAAGTTGAGGCATCTATAGCTTGATATTAAAGAACCCAACTAATTGAATTGATCCCTTTGCTTGAGTTTATTCCTGTTGAATGTTAAGTTGATCTATGGACACTCATGTTTTCGACTGATGACCATTACTTCTGTCTTTTTGCTATTCAATTCAAACCCTTCCTTTCTGCTTCTTCAACGTCTAATAATTCTTTCAAGTCCTCTTTATTTTCCCCAATCAATACAGTGTCATCAGTTAACGTTGTGCCCATTTACTTTAATTCCTGGGTATCCTAGGTTTTGCATAATCATTTCAGTGTAGAGAGAAAGGGTCTGGATAAAGCCCATATCCTTGCCTGGTACCATGCTCTATTTTTTAAATTGAGCTGATTTCCCCATCAACTCACAATATTACTGTCTGTTCCCAGTACATGTTTTTGAAAGATGAGATTCGAGCAGCAACAAGGATGACATTAGGCAAAGCAAAAGGCGTAGACTGCATATCAGTGGAATCATCATGATGCAAGTCAGAAACAAAATGAAACCAGAAATATCTATGGAAAACTGTGGCTTGAAGGAGTGAAAAGGTACAACAAACGCCAAATGCCATCTACATCCTTCAAGCTATAATTGAAGAGCTGTGGAAGTACAAAAAAATTGTATATCTGTGCTTCATACACCAAGGCATTTGACAGACTGCGCCATGATGAGATAATCACACAACTAACACAGTTGAAGATATATGAAAAAGATCTAGGAGTGATCAAAAACATGCTCTGGAAACATTTTCAAGCTAAAACAATTTGATTGTTATTGTTTGAATTGAGGGATTTCTGAAGTTATATTCCTGGTTGCATTGATCAAGGATTGATCTGCTAGGGTGACCTAAGAATCCCAATCAGGCTAGCGCTGAAACAAGTGATACACTAGCAGACATGAAGCGTAGAAAGAAGAAATTAATAGCAAATCTGAAAAGGTTTTAATTTATTACTGTATGACTTTTTCTTTCTTCAGCTAAGAAAAAGGCCAAAGAAGATGTTGAGAGTTCAGAGTCAGATTCTGAGAAAGAGCAGAAAAAGAAGAAAAGGAAAAAGCATCATCATAAGCGGAAACACAAGAAAAAGGAATCCAAAAAGCGGAAAAAGCAGAAGAAGTCCAAGTCTGATGCAGAAGAAGAAGAAGAAGAAGAAGAAAAAGCAGATGGAGAAGACGATGAAAGGTAGTATATGATAATGTGATTTTTTTTCTAAACCTTCATTAATATTCTTGCCAATTTAATTTGCTTTTATTAATTTCTCCTTCTAGGTAAAATTTGAAATTTTCTTTTTAGTCCAGTCTGTGATATCACTGTTCTAAAAGCATCTGTAAGAACAAAGACAACATTGAAAGCATGAAATTTTTTAACATTTCAGGAGTGATGGCCTTTCTTTTATTTTATCAAGGGAGATTATTTCTTGAAGTTAACAGTAACTTAGAGTGGTAAATCCCATTCTCAAAATGGAGGATTCCCTGTTGTGATTAGGCAATAACATTAGCCATGCTTGAGAATCCCAATTTGCAGTATTAAATATCTTGAGAATAAACTGGTTATACTCCAGGATAAAAGAAAGTTCCTTCATAAATCTAAATTTAGTTTTCTGCACTTTTGCTTGTCAATAATAACTCAGGTTGATGCCAATTCTCAGTAAAATTATGGAAAATTTAAAACTGAAACTTAAATCAAAAGTTCCTTTGGTGAGTGGTATTCAATCAATAAGTTCTGTCAGTATTTTCCCTTTTTTTTTCCTTTTATAAAGTGCCATCATTCCGAATACAAGATTCCTTTAAAAAATCAAATTGCCATTGCGTGTTTTCACTTGAATATGTTGGCAGTAATTTATTAAAAGAGATGTGTACTCACAGACTTAACACAGAGCAAATAGTATGCTGTTATCTCTCTCAGTCTCTGTCTCTTAAGTTTCCTAAGAAATCTTACACAGAAAATGCTTATTGAGTTAGTGGTTCGGTCAATCGTGCTTATTTCTCTCTCTCTGCAAAGTACTGAGCCCTTTACATTTGAGATCTGATTTTTGTGAGGTAAACCGTATTCCAATTTTTTTCTTGATCTGTATCTGGATCAATTTTAGGCCAGATAATTAACTTGTAATAAAACTTGCATTGAAAGTTTATTGTCACACGTTTTGCTACAACCTTAAGGATAACAATGAAGTTTGTGAGGCGAAAGATAACCCCCTCCATACTTAGGAGACCTTAAATATGTAGCAGCACAAGGTGCTGCTGTGGCACGCAGTGTTTTATCACTGCTGCCGCACCTCTTATCGCGGGATGCACTTTGTGCCTAGAGATTGCCTTGCAAAATCTTAAAAATGTGCCGAATTAGCCTACCTGGACATAAAACCCAAGGTCCAAATTAAAGTCAAGTTTAGTATCATTTTAAAGCCCTTTTTCTTCTCGAAAAAACGCACTAAAAATTATATTTCTACCTCTAAAATTGGTGATTCTACTGGCAATTTTCCGTGGTATGTGTTAGTTTTGGAATAATTTTGATTTTTGAGTGATTTTCAATACAAAGCGTAAAAACAATCAAAGTTCTTTAAAATGTGCAGGTAGATTCTCTACATTTTTATATCAGTGAATAGTACATGGTTTCACATTTCATGTGTATAAATGGCTTTAATTTTGGTCTTTTAAGTACTTTTTTTATGAATTTTTTTGTGTAGTTTACGTGAACTTCGTTATTTCTTTACTGCAAACACTAAGCATGTTATATAGATCTAGATCTAGATTCAGACCTTCGACTCAGCTTCATGCCAGTGTATGCTAAATTTGATTAAAAAATATAATCTAAAACATGCTGAGAACATTTAGTAAGTTTGTTTTTTTTAGTTGAAATTCAGTTATTTTGTGCTTTTTACTATTCAATTTTCATTTTTTTTTTTTTAAATGAAGCACTCTGTGGCAAACCAGTCTAAAAAACAACGAACTGTGTCTGATTTTTGGACATCGAATTAGATCTAGATCTTAAATATTTATGGTGCAATTCAAACCTGTTAAAATATATTGTCAAAGCCACATGCAATGGAACTAACTTGTTTTCTTTCAAAGCTGTTGCTTTATTGAAAAATTATTAATCTTTGGTTTCAAACTAAGTTCATCTAGATCTAATTTAATTAAAGTTTGCAAATTGATCTTAGGTAGGAAAAACTGTCAGGGAGTATTAGAGAATAAGACGAAAAAGACTGATTTAAAGATAGAATTAACCAATACATGGTCAACATTCTTGGGCCATCACCTGCAGAAGACTAAAACAAACTTCAAGAGTGTGATAGTTGACGGTTTTGATATTAAAATCTATAGAGGTCATAGACACCCTTCGGTCGGATATCAACTTACCTGCAATGCAGCCGTTTACCTCCTACTTTAACCTGGATTTATTATCAAGCGAAGTCACTGCACCTCTGAATATCAACATCTTCATAATGTAGGAACTATTTTCTTTAAATTGTCTTACTTTTAAAAAAAAATTGATGCACACATTTTTAATTTATTTAAGTTTTGGTGCAACGGTTCCAAATCTGTCAACGTCACCTAATGAAAAAAAAATACTTAGAAATAGTTAATGCTTAGTGTATAATATTATATGATGAAAGCAACTTTTTATTTTTTTTTTTTTTTGTATATGTATGTCCTATATTTTTCCCAATAAATTAAGTGCAAACTGCACGTAGTTAAGTCAAACTGACAGATTGATTACACTGGTATTAAAATTGCTTCAACGCATCGCAGAGCCTGTCTTAGGCCTAGCACTGAGATGGGCGGTGCATGGGGTCACAGGGGTCAACGGCTCTCTGCAGTCCGCTCAGCTCACAACGAAAGGAGCTGTTGCAAACAGCTGTGTTGTTCTCAAGATGATTCTAGATATAATTCAATCAAAATCATTTTTAATGCTGATTTACGAATATATCAGAATGGGTTCAATATAGCACTCCAGGGCTCTTCTGCTTGTGTTAGAGATGTATTTACTCGTTAGTTAGTACCAATATCACTCTTTGGAAACTATTTTTGATTGCGCTATTCATAGTGCAATTTCATTGTTGTGGCCTCCATTGCTTGATATTAAGGTATCCAAGTATTTGAATTGATCCCTTTGATCTGCTGGCAATCATTTACTGTTCAAAGCCAATCCTTTCTTTCTGCTTTTTTCTTCAGCAATGTATTATAATCTTTGCAAGATTAAAAGATAACATTACAAATATAAATGTCGCTAGACCTACCCTGCCTTTGCTGGATTTTTTGTAAGCTCCTTTTTTTTCATATGTGGCTCCATATGCCCATTTCGCATGAATTTTTCTGACCCAGTATCTACATCCAGGATGCTTATTTTCTTTTATGATTAAATCCATAGATCTTACAAAAACTACAAAAACAGTGTACAAATAGCAACTTGAAATCAGACTTATCAGTATTTCAATGCATTCCTGAAGGCCAAAATTTTAAACCAAAGCCTCATCTTTTTGTCAAATGTGTATTTTATTAAAACGTAACTCGGCAAGCTTATTCAGCCTCATATGGGAGGGTGTCTTAATGATGCCATGTCAGTCATTAGTTAAATTAATGTTTAATTGCAGAAATCTGAATTTTTAAAATTTTATTTTCCTCAAAAATAGAATTATGGTCAAACCAAAGCAGTAAGTCAGATTAATGCACATGAGAAGAGAAGAGTCCCCCCCCCCCCAATTATTAAATACACATTAGATTTCCTTTGCTGAGCTGGAAACAAAAGGGGCAGAAATTTTTCAGGACCCACTGATACATGATGCCATCTATTATGGATGATCAAAATGTGCAGTTTTTGCCAATTTAATAAATCAGATCTCAAATTTTATTTTAATGCTGATGAATTTACATTTTGCCTTTAGCAAAAAGTTCAAGAAGCTAGAATGCCACTTGGTCTGTAGCTGTATCAGAAACTTTCAGTGCTGTCTTCTTTTTATTCTTGTTACAGAAAACTAAAGGATGATAAGACAGAGGAGGCAGCCAATTCAATGTTTGCTGATATCAGAAAAGATGAGATCCCAGATGTGCCATTCCAGAACTTTTTGTACCGTGGCAAGCGAGCTGAGGAAGTAGACACTGGCAATGAGAAAGAAAAAGACCAAACTTCTGAGAAAAAGCATGATAGCAAAGATGGAAAAAGGTGATTTTGTTTTGTCATCTGCTTCTTCTGAATTGATTGTTTCTGTTATAAAACTGAGGTCTTGCTAACTAAGATCCATCACCAAATTTGACTATTGACTGAAAAAACTTCAAGCTTTATAATAGTAAGACTCACCCAAGGAAAATATTTCCAAATGAATTCTTGAGTTTTGTTACACAGTGTATTCCGATCAGCATGAACTTAACTTTAACTTTATCATGTGGAAGCCTTTTTTTCTTTTTATCTTTCTTCACTTTTTTAAATTCAAACTAGTAAGTTGTGAAGAGAATGAAAAAGCACCTTAAGTTTAATCAGGCTTTGGTATTGATTCTCTTGACATGTCACTGGAATTAATTGATTTGGTGAAATTTGGTATGTATATTTAGATCCACTCAATTTAAAACTTGACATGGCTCTGAAACATGCAATTTTTTTACATCTAAGTGTCCAGTAGTATCTTTAAATTTTTGCTAATGGCAACGCTTGTTTTTTAGAAAAAAAAGTCTTTCCCCATGCACTATAAGGAGACATTAATGTATTGGGATTTCGTAGCATTTCTGTTTGGCAATATAGTTGTAGCCTCTCTCTCTCTCTCTCTCTCTCTCTCTCCCTCCCTCCCTCCCTCTCTTTTTTTTTTTTTTTTTTTCACTCCAACTTTTTATGTGGCCTGAGCAATTTTGCTCACACATAAACGCTTCCTGTGAACTAGAAATAATTTTAAAAAAACAACAAAAAAACCCTGAAAGCTAAGTAAAATTTTACAGGAAAAGAAAAATTGAAAATATAATTCTATGAAGAGGATCAAAGATCATCCTGTGCGAAATTATAAAAGCAAGCGATATATTATATCGATTTCCTTGGTTTTTGTGAATTATTTATAATTCCAATTGCAATATTGAGATTTGCATTGTAGTTGAAATCATCCAAGATATTGGGACCATCAAGTTGTTTGCTTATCGTTCATTCATCTTCTCCCCATATGTACATCCATACCTTGCCTTTATTTTCAATGAAGAGATATTCTTATTTCTTCAACTGATATCTACGACTCCACAGTTTTTTTTCCTCAAGATATATAATGTTATCTAAATTTTGTCTTTTGGAAATCCTAAAAAAAACAAAACTGGAGTAAACGTAAATCTATAATCGAAACAGGGTCCGTGTATGACATGAAACTATAATTTTAACAGTTAATGCATCAGTAGTTGATCTTTATTCAAAATTAAGTAGTTATAAATCTGGATCTAACTTTAAAGTGTCCAATTGTTTTTTTAACATGGCTGGGCGAATCCAAGTGAAGTTCTAGACCTAATAGACATTGATCATATTCAGCTCAAATATTTTTGTAAAAGATAAAGAAAGCAGTGCTCAATATGAAAGCTAAAATATGTGTACTCTTATGAGTAAACATTTATGGTACTTCATTTGAGCCATTGAAATGCAGAAAGCAGTGGTATTGGTGGACAAGGCTGTAGATAGGGTACAACAATTTATTCAACTTCTTAATCTGATCAAAGAAATAAATACTCCAGATTTTTGGCTGTGTTTGTAAATGTAATCAAATTTTTTCGTTTTTTTTTTTAGAAGGGGGGGGGAGAGGGCGGCAACGCCTTTCACATTGACCACTTTCAAAATTTTCGTGTGTCTTGTTTTCATTCCTATCAGTATAATCTAGATTTAAGGACATTTTAACAGTTTGCAGACTTTCTCAATTTTCAGTTTTTAATTAGATGAATTGAGATCAAATATAACTACATCTATTCATAATATCTAGTATAGCACAAATTATCCCTCTTTTTTCTCCTAGATTCCTCTTTTTTGTTGTTCTGATTCCACTTTTGAAAAACTGGTGTAGCAGGTTCTCTTTTTAAAAAAATTTTATCGTCCCCCAAATGTTTCTGGTTTCTAAGGGTTGCCAAGAGGACTGCTGGGAAGCCAGTATGATATTGAATTTCATAGGATAATTTATAATTAAGGGAGGAGTCTCCAAGGCGTTAAGTTCCATAATTTTCGATATAGTTTCACATTTTTTAATTTCTCTATTCAGAAATGGAGCCTCACCATGGCGATCTAGGGTCGGCAGAAATAACAGACAGGTTGTATCTGCATCAGGAAGGAAATTGAAAGGCAGAGGTGCTATTGTAAGTTTTCCTTATGACTTTCACTGGGAATAATTGTGTTTTGGTATCTATGAAATGTGCCAAATATCAGTGTAGAGTGTATGCCTGACAGGCTTGCAAATTTTACCAGTGATAGGAGAAAAGAAAGTAAAATATAATCAATTGAGTAATTGTTGTGATTATGAAAAAAGTGTAAATGATTGATTTTGCTATAGAAGCTCATCTCAAGGAATCTGCCCTGTAGCATACTTGCACAGAGAACATTTGGTTTGCAAGAAATTTAAGCAAAGATTGGTTTTGAGAAGCCCTATACTGATACTAGAATACTAATATGTTGGAACCAAGCCCCAAGTTTCTACTAATAAAGTAGTACATTGATTCAGAAATAAGTCAATAAACTTCCAAACAATGAAACTTTGAATGGCAGTCAGGAATTTTTATGATATACCTTTGAATGAAAAAAACAACATATTCCTAGAAAAATACTGACCTTATAGTTCATATTCCAGTAGCTCAAAATTTGCTGTAAATCTTTATTTCTGATATTTAAACTGTAAAGCTTATTCCTGTTCAGCGGTGTTTACAGATTCTTGTGTTAAGTACAAGTAATTTATTGAACTATTGATCTGTGTATAAATTGGTTTTCATAGCGTTTCCGAAGCCGCTCGAGGTCCACAACTCCACCCCATTGGAAGCAGGAGCAGAGAAAGGCAATACCTTTGCATGAGGCAGAAAGAATCGCAGAACGTCGTCGCAGCCGCAATGAGGGAGATGGGGTTGATGAAAGTGGAGATGCTGATGTTAGTAACAGAAGATGGAGTGTAAATAGAAGAGATGGACGAGAACCTCTTAACAGAAGATTTGAGCAAAGCCAAAAGGATGCCGGAGATGGGCATAAAGGTTACACCAAAAGGTAAAATATTATACATTGTGCTTGGTACTGCGGTATTTTCTTTATGTGTTGAATATATTCAAAGAAAAGAAGAAGAAGCTACAATTAATCGCCTTTTTTTTTCTGTTATTGGCACTAGGGATGTAAATTTTGTACAGATATGTAGCATAGTCCTAAACTCAATGAAAAAAATATGATAGTCATAAAAATTTCAATACCTTTTGTCAACTGTATAAAATTACACAGAAAAGTAGATACAAACTGTTGGTAAAAAACATACGCAATGTATTTTTTTATTTTGAATTTGGAAGGAAGATATGTTTTTTATTTCTTCTCCTTGAAGGAAATACAAGCAGAATAATGCAAAATGAAGCAAAATTTTCGAAACCTGCTTTCAGCATTTTATGTGTTTTTGTGCACATTCTGTGAAGGAAAAAGAATATGAAACTGTTGCTTTGTAAATGATAGAGGAATAAGAAAATGAGGGATGAAAGAAGGTAAATTTTCAGTAAAAAAAGCATTTTAACTAAACCAAAATAAATAATAGAATTATTAGAATTCTGAAGTAGATTTTTACACCAGTGGCTATTGCTTGTTAGAGTAAAAAATTAAGAATTCCAAAATACACTTCTGCAAATTATTTATAATAAAAATCCATGAACACATGAGCCAAAGTTAATGCCATTGGTAACATGGGTCGAACCTTTATTTCGTAACATCTGACCTGTGTGAAATAACACTGTAAGACCTTAAACATTCCAGGTGTGCGGGTTGCTCCCTCTGAAGCTTCTTCACAGTCACTTCCCTCCTCATCTTCCCTCTCTTCTTCTTGAATTTTGCTGCAAACTTTTGTTGAGACATTTTTTGGCTGCTAGTCTGCTATCCTTTTCCAGGGGAAACATACCCCAAACTGGTTGATTGGAAATAGGCCAAAGTTGTAGAAAGCAGCAGCGGTATTGACAGTCAGGCTCACCTTTTCCTTACTTTGAAAATGAAATAGAGACATGCATTTTGCATCAGTTCACATTTTGCAGGTCAAGCATCAAATATTAGTTGCTGGATACCAAGCTGGAGCTGGAGATTCTCACAGTGTAGCTTCATATCTAATGAAGTGTGAACAGGATCTTTGTGTCCAAAGGAGATCAAGTACTCTGTTAGCTTCTTTTAGTAGAAATACAAGAATGTTGTACTGGTGTTGGATTTTCTTGTCAATAAAGTGAGGTTCAAAGTAGACTGACTGATACCCAACATAACATGAGTTAGTTGATTGAGACACCGGATTCTATTTGGGTTATATTCAAAATGTTGAAAGGAATTTCTCCAGACCATGAACAGATATAATTGAGCTGTAATTTGGTTCTCTTCTCTTGTAACTGTACGCAACTAAAGCAATATGTATTACCCTTAATAACTACTCTACATACCTCTACTGTCTCTGAGGATCAAGTTTAAAGCACCATTCTCTCTGGAACTAACTTCAAGTGACATAGACAAAACAATTACAATGACAACAACCCACACAGGTGAGAAAATAGTTGGCTCCTTAGTGATTACAACAGCAGCTGGAAATCATTGACAAAGAAAAAAATTGTTTTTCTTGAGGAAATGTTAATTCTACCCAAATGTGTCGAAAAATGAGAAAGTCCACAAGTTAGAGATACTACAACATGCAACCTCTCCCTCCCTTTTTTTCTTGACTATCTATCCCCTCTCTATCCTGTGCTTGCCTGTCTTTCCAATCATCTTCTTCTTCTTCTTCTTCTTCTTCTTCTTCTCTCTCTCTCTCTCTCTCTCTCTCTCTCTCTCTCTCTCTCTCTCTCTCTCTCTCTCTCTCTCTCTCTCTCTCTCTCTCTCTCTCTCTCTCTCTCTCTCTCTCTCTCTCTCTCTCTCTCTCTCTCTCTATCTCTATCTCTATCTCAATCTCAATCTCAATCTCAAACTCTTGAAATCAACAAGTTGAGTGCCTCTAGATTAATGAACAAAACGGCCTTGCTTATTATTGTTCACAGATTTGTTTTAATTGTATTTCACAAGGCTTTGACCCTTTTCAAGATAAGTGTGTGTAAGAAAAATTCAATTTCAGAATTCCCCATCCTCATCACTTGCACCCTTGCATGTATTTTGTTAAGCAGCTAACAATAGTTCAGTAATTTCAATTGTATTGCACCTTTCAGAAACTTAGAGAATGGCCGTCTTTCAAATGAAAATAAAGGCAGAGAGGAATTGGGAAGAGCTGACAACAAACATGAAGAAAGACAAAAGAGAGTCCGTCATGATGAAAGTGAAGAAGAGAAAGGTAATGGCAATTTTTTCCCTGCAAGTGCTTTGTTAATTTTATGAAAAGTATCCTGATCTCAGTAAATTTAGAGCTCTTTTAGATACAGTAAGGCAAGGCACATGATTTTTTTTGTTGAAAATTTGAAGTAAATTAAATTATGCCAAAAAGATTTAACTTCTCTAATGATCTACTTCAATAAGCATAAGATCTGAAGATTTAATAGACTTTTTGGATAAAAATGAAAACTGCATTAGATGATGATGCTGTTGTTCAATCAATCAGGGACCCTTTTCTTTAGCATAGGTGATCATGACATCATCCTACTTTTGGCCACTTTGTTGGTCAATCCAACATCTCTAGGCTGTTTTCCCCTGCTGCATTTTCCTTCGATCATTCCAATTGTCAGATGTTCTAGTTTCTCTCTTCTTATCAAGTGGCTAGAAAAGGTTGCCTGTCGTTTACAAATTTTATAAAGATGATTAATCTTGTTTGTCAGCTTCTCCTAACACTGTTTTGTTTGCAGTCCATGTGATTTTGTAAGAACTAATTTCTGTTGCCTCCAGTTTCATTTGTAATTGTTTTGAAAATATCAAGGCCTCGCATCCTTACATCAGAATGGGTTTAATATTGATTATAGCACTTTAGGGCTCTTCTTCTTATTGTATATTTGATGAAATATCTTCAACTTGATAACAAATAGATCTTAAACGCTTTCAAACATCATAACTTGTGTTTCTTTATCATTTTCTTGTGTTTCTTTATCATTTTCTTTTATATTTTATACATAAATGTATACGTTATTTATTTTCATGTAAACCAAGTAAATGGTTTTTTTCTTTGAATGTATTCTATATTAAAATGAAGTAATATATTTTTGTCAACAAGGGAAATACTGGTTACATGGCAGTGTCCATTCTGAAATCTATAGTCTTTGTGAGGGTGGTCTTAGCCATAGCATGTATGTCGAAGAATATATTTTGTCATATTTTGAATCCTGGCCTGATGAAATCTGATTTGTGTAATGAGCAAAAATTCGTTCTGTAGGGTATGGGTGATGAAGCAGCACTGACTTATAATTTGATCTAATCCTTCTAATATTATGAAATCATATTACATTCAAGGTAAACAAGAAAAGCGGGTGAGAAAAGAAACAAAAAAAGTTAAGAAGTCTGTGGAAGGGCCACGTGACCAGAGTGAGGACAGTGACATAGAGGCAGATTCTGGTGATGAGGAAGGAAGCAAAGGGAAGAAAAACGAGCTGTCTATCCGAAGCAATAGAGACAAAGAACGTGCAAAGGAAAGGAGCCGCGAGGCAAGGAATCGTAGAGAGAGCGAACGTGCAAAGTCTCAGAGCAGGTAAGAGCTTTTGTTATCAGTGACTCTTTTTTTCTGTTGTATTACAAAATACATGCTGGATGTCAAATGCAGTACATAAAAACATCTTATTGGGACGTAACATATAAAGATACAAAACAGAAGAGAAAACTTTTTTAAAATTCCATATTTGATATTAGATGGCATGCTGGATAATACAGAAAGAAAGTAGTTTTGAGAGTTTATTGTGACAAGTGTCAAATATCATCATGGATAGTGTTGGCAAGCATTTCCTATCATACATCTTGATCCTTTCATTGCCTCTGTTGGTTTTTCTGACAAAGCCACAATGGCAACCTGTTTGTTTACCTAGCATTTTCTTCCCTTGCTATGTTGCAAAATTAATTTATACACACCTCAAAAAGCTCAAAACAGTAAATAAATATCTGAAAAGTTCATATTTTAAGTCCTTACCTCTTTGAATTCATGATGATTTATGAATGAATGAGCATGTCTGAGGGGTTTAGCCTTTTGCATCCTAGGTCAACAATGTGATGTTTGTTAGTCTGTTGTCTCAAGAAAAGTTGTTCTTCAAAACAATACCCAAGTAATTAAAGAAATCACCACCTTTAGCTTCTCTTCACAGCAGTTGTATCACCAAAGTATATTGGTCAATTGTGAATCTTGCTAACCTTAACCTTTGGCTGAGCTGAGGAAGTACCTTTTCTTAAAGAGGGCTTGACATTTCCGCTTTTATACTGCTCTAATTTTTTATTTTTATATTGTTTCAGAAGTAAACACACTTTAAAAATCACGGATTTACAGCTTCTTGAGGAAAATGCCATTTTCCAAAGTAGTCGTCTGCCGCAAAACGTCTCATTTCGTGGCGTTGCTACACATATAAGTTTTTATGTCCAATAATAGTCTAGGTCCAAGGTTCAAACCTTGAATAAAAATAGCTGAGCAGCTGTAGTAATAATTCCACAATCGATAGAGCAGGGTTAAGTAGCCATGACTTGTAATTTAATATTTGGGGCGGGGCAGATTTGAGCAACTGAAAGTTTTTTTCTGATCATATTTAAAACATTTTGAGGACAGCTGTTTGTTTTGATGCTTATTCTGTGATACTCTTTAATGCCTCATACAAAGCGATTTCCTTGTTCTTTCAGGAATTCTTCCCCTGATGAAAAATCTGTGAAAGGAAAGAAAAATTTCTCACCTCGTAGTGACAAAAGGAAAAACAGGGATTCCTCATCTCCTAATGTACCCATTACGAGGAGAGAGACCTCCAAAAGCAGAGAAGACAATGAGAAGAAAGAGACTAATATTAAGCATTCAGCCACTCACTCTTCTCACAGTGGTGGCAAAAAAAGAACAAAGAGCAAAAACTCATCTGAGAGCAGTAGTGACTCCAGTGATGATGATGGTGGAAAATATAAAGGTGTTAAAAGAAAAGCTGATCTGAAATCAAGAGCTTCTCCTGCAGTTTTGAGCAGCAAAAGCAATCAGAAACATAAGTCCAGGAAGAGATCTGAATCTCCAATGATGAAAAGGTTAGCAGCGTATTTAGTGATGGCTAAGAAATCCTTTATTCAGGGTTTCATTTATAAAATATTGATGTGCATGGGTCAAGCACATCTGATCTCAGACAGGAAGAGCATGACTGTTTTCAAGTGTCGTTATTCTTGGATCTGCTAAGTCTATGCTTGGCATTGGTTTCACCACCAGACATAAATTAGATTTCCAATCTCTGTCATAGAATAAACTTAGTTATCAATAAAACAAGAATAGAGAGTGCAGGTTTTTTTTGTGTTTTTTTTTAGGTAATTTGTTATTATTACAAGTTGGAAGAAAGAAAAAGAAAAAAAAAATTTTTTTGGTACCTGTCTGTTCAGGGAGTATTGAAATTTGTTGAAATTGAATTAAATGTAGAATGATGCCTTGAGAATTTTTATATACTTGTAGAGGTTGTTGTTGGAACGAGAAATTACACCCTCTGAATATACAGCAGTTAATCCATTAATAGCACATTTTTCCTTTCGTATTAAAAAAATTTCATTTGCAAATACAAATCAATTTGCTTAGTAGCTTATTCTTTGCTTTGATTTTGATTATAATTATTCTTTTGCCTCTAGCTCAAAATAATGTAAATCAAGACCTGAACAAATCGTTTGCAAATAGCTGGATTAGGTATTTTCACCACCTGAGATTTTCTTGATGGAAGTTACATATTTGAGATTAAATTTCTTAACAGCCAATGAGCTGTTTGTATCATAGTCCAAGCAACCGAACAATGGCTTGTTCACTTGATGTCGAAACAATATGATTTGCAGAAGTCGTTATAACTGCAATATATGTGATTGTGCTATTTTTACTTGTAATGGAAAATCTCAAAATGCACAAATCGATGCAATGGCAGCTTGCCATGCTCTAACCTATACTGATGTCTTAATTGATCTGAAAAAGACAAGACTGAAATAAAATGGCCTTTCAAGTTGAAAAAAAATCTTGCAAATGTTACCAAATACAGTAATATTATGTGGACCCAGCTCTTGCTTACATGAAATTGAAGTTTAGGGCTGGACTTGGGAACTGAAATTGATAGCCCTGTAGTAGAATAATTGCGGTTTATATACCCAAATTTGTAACAAAATGTCCCCCTCGTGGAGGAAATGAAAATGCAAGTCAACTCGTGCATGGATGTGAGTAGTAAAATAAATATTTCTTAGTCCACAGATGGAATTAAGTTTATCAGAAAACTTGTTTTATCAGACCAAGGAGAGTAAAAAAATGCAATGTTATTTCATAATTATAAATGCAACCACCTTATATGATATGATGAGGACTTCTGTAAGCCTCGCAAAGATATACAACCTTGAACACTTAACGGCCTCCAGTTGAGTTCCCCTTTGCCCTTGGTTTCACAGGTGGGATGACAAGAAAGGAACCTCACACAGGTCTCGATCTAGAGATAGAAAGAGATCTAGGTCTCCAGGAACAGCAGTGCCGTGGTCTAGACGAGCTTCAGAGCGGGAAAAATCCAGGGCAGAACAATCTCCAAACAGGTGCCTTTATATTTCATTAATGTGTAATGTCTGATTTGTTCATTACTATTTTTCAATCTGTAAGCTTCAAGCAACTGTCGCTTTTTCATCAGACAAACATTTATATATACGTAAAATGTATTAGTCTTGTTTTATTTGTAATTTTCTTTTGAAAATTCAAAAGAGAAAAGTATGGTCTTAGAAATCTCCTCAGTAGGCTCCTGAATGTTTCTTATATTATGTATATGACAGATGTAAGCTCTTAAGGATGTCTCTTTATGAAATATAGTAGAATAGATTTTATTGCAATGATTTAGAACATAATTTCTCTAACTAGGTTTCACAGCTGGCATTGTAACTTATTTATTACAGACAGGATACACCGTTGATTGTAGGAGTTGGTTTAAAACAATATAAATAGGGCGATGTAGCCTAATATCTTGTAACATTAATTTAAGAAAATTTTAAAAGGGTAGATGGCTTATGCCAGATTAGCTATTTGTTTCTAAAACAGATGAGTTGGGCTATTTAAATTCATCATATTAGAGATCACTTTGAATATACGAAATGTGAAAAATGATAAGTACTGGTATGAGGCCAAAATCTGTTGTTATCATGAGGAAAAAATCTGCTGTACACAATGCTTGTATGTAATATTACAGGAAGGACAGCAAAAAAATCAACAATCTCTCATTATTTCTTGTCAGAGTCACAGGCATTGAAATTCAAACTTTGTTTCATTTCCATTTTGCATAATTTAGTACAATTAAGATATTGAGGAATTAATAGACATATTGTAGTTTAGCAACAGTTTAATTTCTAGAAGATGGTCAAGGAGGGAAAGCCTGTTCTTAATTGTTGTTTTTGATCTTTGATGGATGGAAGAACTAAAGGTAGAAAACAGAGGAGCCATTGTGCAAAAAGGTATAACAGTATCATATCCTTAAAGGCCAAAAAAGAATTTGCCTAAATTGTGCTGGCCAATCAACTCCAGCCAGCTTGCACCCATGTTGTTATGACATTTTTAAACTTCCTAGCATTAGTAGTTTTTGATCTATGCTACAGTTTTTTTCCAAAACATAACTTAATAAGTACCAATCTAGATTCTTTAAAAGTTCTGTGTTGAGATATTTTTTCAACACCAAGTTTTCAAAACTATTTTTTCACACTAACACTGAGACCATTACACCTCTGATGTTATAATCTACAAGACAGCCATTGCGAATCCTTGCCTATCCATAACACATCTTTTCTTTCCAAAAAAAAAAAAAAAGATGAATTGGTTCTTAACACACACAAAAAAAGGATAAAACATACTAGCAAACAAACCTCCTAGTCATGATCTGAACACATTATACCCAGCTAACCCTCTTATCAATGGCGTCATGCTGTATGATATGCCTCTGCCATCATAGCCCAGTGCACTAGACCGTGCAACTACCCCTAAAATATTAAACGAGTTGCGCCCTGTCCAACTTTGGGTTCAGTTTGTGTATGTATAGTTTTTGTTATTCTGTTTTTCATTTTTGTCCTGAAAGAAAAAAAACAACAATAAAAGGCGAAATGTTTTCCATGTCAAATACAATTGCTTTTATCTAGACCTTTTTCCTTAAGTTAAATTTGGTGTCTTTTTATATTGATTCATAGATACACTTTTGGTCACTTTTCTGGCCTTTTCTCTCAGTAATTAAACTTAAAATGAAGAAAAAAAATGAGTGAGCAATTAAAGAGAAAACAGCAATGTTCTTAACTGTCATGCTCAGATCCAAATAAAATCTGAAGGCAGTTTTTATCTTTCATCAAGTTTCTATTTTAAGAACAAGAAGCACAAAAACTGTTGTTTTGAGTTCCACATGGTCCAGATTGTAATGAATTTTTTTCTTTCCTTTTTTTTTGTTGTTGTAAGGAAAAGGAGATTAAGCGATAGATGGCACTCGAGAGAAGACAAAAAAGGCAAGTCTTATGAAAAAGAGAGGAAAAATTCTGAGTCCAGTCTGGAGAGAGGGAGAAAGCCAAACCAGGAGCAGATGAAGGGAAAACGAAAAAGGAGAGAACACAGCTCTTCAAGCTCAGATAACATAGAAGATAACAAAGCAGAGAGTGGGAGCAAATGGAATTTGTCTAAAAAGTATGTATAAATTCTGAATTTGCAGTCAGTGCCTAGAAATTAGGAAAATAGAATTTTGTGTGATTCCCAGCTACAGGTAGAGAGCAAAAGATGTACCACAGTACATTTGAAAAGCGGGAGCAGTGACCCTAACTATATGAAGGGGAGCATCACGACCTACACTTGGAACTTTTGGTGTTCCCCCTTTTTTTTTTTTGTTGAAAAAATTTTCACTTGAGTAATTAACATCAGCATTTTGTGAATACTGAGTCCTATGAATAATAAAATTATTAGTGAATTATTGTTCACTTTTATTTTTATACTATGGAACATTCAAGGTATTCTATTGTAAACCTTCATTGTGCTTGGGCATTTTAGTGAGGAAGCTGATAATAATTTAAAGTAGCTTGCTCAACTTTCATTAAGTGTTGATTAAATTTACCATAAAAATTTTCAATTATGAATATTGGCTTTTAGAAGAACTTGATAAATTAAAGAAAAAAGCAAAAGAAATTTATCTTATCTGCAATTTACTCTCACATTCACAGAAATGCTAGAAAGACTTCAGAGAGTCCACCACCGACACATTGGAAACCTGGGCAGAAACCGTTAAAAAATACAGGAGCAGCAGATATGTGAGAGTCCTTAAATCAATTTCTTTAGCATCAGGATTAATTTAATTAAAATTGGGCTCATTGCTAAAAGCATGGCCCTCCCCCCAATTATTTTCTCTTTTCTTCTTTATCTCTTCTACCATCTCTTGAGATTGAAAATGTAAACTTATAAAAATGGGAGCATAAAAAAATTAGTTAAGCTTGCATGTTCTTAAAAAGTAAAGAATATGACTATAAGTTTGACATAGTTAAAAAATGAGCTTAGGCAAACTGCACTTGCATGGAATACCTGTAGACACCAAAAGTTTGTCATATTGTTAAAAAATGGGTTTAGGCAAATAGTGCTTATGGGGTGCTTTTATACATGGTTACTGAAAATAAAATGAAAAATATCTTCATCCAAAGAAATTATAGTTTTGATCTTTGTTCCTGGAGTACCTAACTTTTTAACTCATCAGTTTTTTCAATTAAATTTATTGGATAGCAAAAAATATCAGAGTGCGATAGATACCTAATAAGCTAAGCTGACTTAAAAACAAAAGAAAATTCAAAGCTATGCTGTTAAGTGGAGTGCACTTACTTACTTACTTACTGCCCTTTTTGCCGTAGGCAATTAGGGCAGCAAGTGGAGTGTAGATGGAAGGTAATTGTTTATGTAGAAATAAACCTTTAAAATGTTGCTCTACAGTATTAATCTTTTTAAATCAATATCAATTGTCACATTTGTCAGCCCTTAAACACAAGTCATTAAATGGAAATCTTTAAGCGACACTATACTTCTGCTAGATTACAGCAGTGTAGCCTTCACATGCAGCACTGTCAGTATTGTTTTTTTTGTTTTTGTTCATGTCCATATCAATGGAAATTTTAACAAGTGAATTTAATCAAATATACCTTGGAGCCATTCATATTTCATAAATTTTGATCACTGTATCTAAGCAGTGCTATTTCCTAGCTTTAAGTTTACTTTAGATGACTTTAATATGGATCAAATATTGTGAAGACAAAATAAAGATAGAAAGTGAACAATGAAATTAATGAACACTAACAACAAAAACAAAGACATGAAATTCATTAAAAATCATCTAAACTTGACAGGCCTGCTTTAAAGAATTGAATATACAATGATCAAGTCAAATTTATTGAGTACAATCAACCCTTTCTGAATTCTAAATACTCTTTGCAAAATCAGCTGAAACTGCTGGCAACCCTGACAGCTTCCACTATCAGTTTTTCCTTTTAATCCCATGCAAAAAAAATGTTCTCATAAAAAATCTTAAATTTAACATCACAAAATGTGCACCTAGCAAATGTGTTCATATAAGTGAATGACTTTTGCATGAAAAGAGGGCAAACATCATAAACATATGAAGCTTATCGTTCAACCCTGCACTATATGCATTATATACCTTGCAATACATAAGTAAAAAGCAGCTTCAGATCCTGTTTTTTGAAGAACCTTTTTACATGATCTTTGCATTAGTCAAAAGACTAATCTTAAATACCATCATAAGACATAGGCATGCTTGTGTTGATCAGCTGCTCTAGGAGTTACAAAATCCCACCATGTGAATTTCGTAAGTAGGTGTGTATGGAAAGCCATTCCTTGGGTGTAAAGTATTGCAGTTGGGCAGTCTTTTGAACGACAAAGATATAAGCAACTTGAATTTGCATTATCATTAACTACATTAGCTGTAGATAAGAGGTAAAATTTGCAATTGTTTTGATCCACTATGCAAATCTTCAAATTTGGAAAGCAGGAAGTCTCAGACCTGGAAGATAATTATAAAATTTTCCTTTTAATTTTTTAAGGTCTGACAAGGTAAATCCCTTGGATGAAGCCCCTCTATCTATCCTGCAAGAGACAGAGGCTATGCTTAAGGCTCAGCTAGCAGCAGACAGCGTGGATGAGACCCTCAACATGACAGGTGGCAGCAGCAACTCTCACTCTGCAGGGATGGCAAACTTGCTGAGCAGTGCCAAAATCAGCTACAAACTGGACTCTGGCTCATCAATCCAATACAGTGTGACCACAGGTGAAGTTCTATAGTTAGGAATTAGCAATCAGTTTGAATCAGGTGTTTGGCTGTGTTGGGTCTCAAAGTGCTATTTAAGGTTGCCTTTAATTTATCTCATATGTTGATTGTTTATTTTAGGTAGTTATGTTATTGGATCACAATACATTGCATTTGATAAATGAATTCATTCACTTGATTATGTTGTGTTTATCAGATCAGACAAGTAAAAGTGCAGCAGCTGGAGGAAGCACTCTGTCACAGCAGTCCAGAAAAGAGCTCTCACTAGATGCCCAACCCAAAACTCAGACAGACTCAGTCAAACATGGTGTTACCCTTGGCAGCACTGCAGATGTGGCAGCAACAAAGATGGGGAGAGTAAGCAGGAGCAGCTCTAAATCATCTCGGTCAAGTTCAAGGTCTATGTCAAGGTCAAGATCTAGCTCTAGATCCTCGAGGCATGAATCGGTTTCTAAAAATGAGGTGTCAAAAGAGAAGAAGGCGAGAAATTCTCTTTCTCCCAAATCAAGCAACAAGAAGATGGTACAGGTGTGGTTTTTTTCTTCCCTTTGTTTTTTTTTTTAATCTTAAATAAATTAAAAATTTTCTTTTTAACTACCATTTCTAAATAACACTTTGTTGGGGCCACAATGACCTCGACAGGGCTGAGGATTCTTGAAGGGACCTCTCCTGATCAGCTACATGAGCGCAATACCTAATGGTAGTCAATTTTGTAGTTATCACATCCCACTAAAAAAATAATATCTCAACAGAACAGTTTAACTATATGACATCTGAAATTGTTTAAATCTTACTAGAACGATATACAGTGATACTAACATGAGACCAGTTAACACAGAGACTGAAGCCCTGAGATCAATGCAAGACGTGGACTGGAACTGTAAAACTTTTAATTAATCAATTGGGCAATTGACCTTTGAGATAGAGCAGAGAGAAGTAAAGGTCTACTCACAAATATGTTTTGCTTAGGACGAAAATGACGATGATTTATTGTAGATATAAGCTTTCAGAAAATATAATGAAACTATCCTTCTCCCTCTCTGTTTTTGTATATATTTGTATGCATATCTTAGTACAGTTTAAATGAATTGATAAGACAACTACATGGTATTTAAAAAAATGAAAGTAAATCTTTTTTATATGGAAAAATAAGCAGTGGCTTAAATATAACAAGTGTTGTGCTTTTAAAGCCAACCTGAATTTTAAGGCTGCTGGTGATAATAACTTCTTTATGGTGTTGCATATACATACTGCAGCAATAATATTACTGAACATTACTCAACCTCACCTAAGTCAGTCCAGCTCAGGTAGGCCCTGAGCCTTAGAGAAGGGACATAGCTCTGTACAAAGAACAGGTACATGTTGTTTTTTTTTTTAAATGTTAAAATCAAACAAAACAAGATTGAATTATGAAATAAACGGCAAAAAACAAGAGGTCTTGAATTTTAGAAACCAAGGCTTTGTAACAAAAAAACAATTTTTTAAGACTTCTCCTTCACTCCTGGATGACTTGACCACTATTACAGCTTTTTTTTTTCTCAATATCAACATCCCACTTCACCACCATCTCAATCTGACTCCTGATCTCAAATGTGCAGTGGCTGTTATCTATATCCTTATGTTAGTAATAACCATGATAAACGATTTCTGCAGCATCTCTAAAAAGATTCAAGCGATCATCCATCTGAACTTAAGTTAAGATCTAGCCAAGGCTTTGAAAAGCAGTTCATTTCAGAGCTTGACATTAGATGTAATTCTAGTCTGAAAACCAAATTAAAATAACCCATGCAAAGTTTAAAGTGTCCTCTAAAAGTAAATGAGGTTTACATGAGATTTTCTGTAGTAATAAGGAAAGGAAGCAGACACCCAGGAAGTGAAATAGTTAGTGATGTAGGTACACAAAGCGACTGTGGGCTATTTAGATGGAGCTGAGTTAACTTACCCTTATTCTTTAACAAGCTTAAGGGTTTGTAACATCGAAAAGGATATCAAGGCAATATGAAGTATCCTAGAGACATCTGGAAATATGTGAATGAGACATTAACGCACCCAAACATAATATATATATATAAAATTTTTTTTTCATTACCTGCATTCATCACCAAAAGATGTTATGCTATTTTTATCTCTCTTGTACATGAGATGGCCGAAAAAGTATTTTTTTTTACTGTTCTGATGTTATCTTATTTTTCTCAATACATTAAAGGAGAAACTAAAGTGGCAGCCACCAGATGAAGATCATGATGATGATGATGATGATGATGAGAAGGATAAGGTTGGTCATTATTTGTTTCTGAGAAAGGGTTTATTAAATTACCTTGTATGATATGTCCTATGGAGCAAAAAGCCTTGCATGTTGGTTAATAGTTCATGACTCCATTAGAAAAAAAAATATAGTGATCTTTTCCAGACCAATATAGCAACACAATAAATTTACTTTTTGAAATTTTATATAGAGAACTAAGATCAATAAATAATAGTATTGTTCTTTAGTTTTATATAAGTATTTGTTTGCCCCTGAATAAAAATAAGACAATTTTTCTTGACTGCAGAGAAAAAGAATTTTTAATGTTTAGACAAGCTCTAATTGTATATTTACATGGCACAGTCTGATTTTCTAGTCCAAATGAAAGAGAGATTTATTGATTGTCAGAAACCTAGAAAAAAAAAACAAAACGGGTCAAATGTCAGAATGTAGAGGACGAACTTTTTTTTTTCCTCACAATTTTATCCAACACTAAACATGGAAACTTGGTCATTTTTTTTTCTACGTTGTTTTCAAAATTGATAAGATTTGTTGCACAGCTGAATGCTGGCACCTGTCTTTATGATACTTACTATACTGTTAATCCTATGAATTGACTTTTATCACTGCTCTGTGCTAAGTTTTACTTCCCCATAGCTTCCCAAAGAATATTGAATGAAGATGGCAACTTTCTGTGAAAGTAGGGATGGGACTGGTAGGTGTAATCTGACTCCACACAAGATGACCCAGTCTAAACCACAATATCAAGCATGTCAGTCAAACACTTCACAGACTGAGCTAGCTATACAATTTTTTTTTCTCGCCTTGATTTGTTTTGTGTGTGGTGAAATACACAATGCTGTGAGCCTTATTTTGTATGTGTTTAGGAGATCCTTTTATTTGTGTGTTGAGAGACAAAGCAGAAAGGGAAAGTTGCACCATCATCATGCTCTCCAAACCCTGTGGATCTACCACAACTTCAACTCCCATATTCCATGTTACGTACGCCCAATTTAGCTGCTTATCTTTTATCTTTTATCTTTTTTTTCATCCCTCCTTTCACTAATTTTGCTAAGGCATAGAACAAAAATTCCTTTCAGATTGTGGTATCATTTAACAGTGATTTTCTTCAGCAAGTGGTTATCCCATCCTCTTAAATAGTGATGTAGATTTCAAAGCCTGTTGTAGCAGCATTTTAGCAGATGGATGCATTTATCTGTTATGTGTTAACCTGCATTTGCTGTATAATTAACTCAGTGGGATTTTCCCCTAATCAATGGAATTCATCCATGTCGCTCTTCCTTTTTGATAACCTTGAATGGCTGTTCTTTTCTGTGCAATTTCTTTAAGTTTTTGTTTTTCTTTTTTTTTAATCAAAGCCAAGAAATACAATCTTCTCGTGCGTAAGGTCTCCTTGGGTGCAAGCTGATGAAATTTGAAGCTATGAAAAGAATGGCATCTGGCTATAGCATATGATGTAGTAAATGTGTGATAAGGAACGTTTTCTTGTTTCTGTCTCTTGCCTTTCATTTTTTATGGAGAATTTATGGAAAGCTGTATAAAAAAAATGTTGCAAATACCTGTTTCAGTAGTAGTGTTCTCTTACATACAGGGTGGAAATGTTATAGCCTCTGCTGAAGACACAAGGCAAGAGATGAAGAGTCCTAGGCTGCCCAGTCTCAGAATGAAGACTCCCCCTGTGCCTCCCACTAGTGAAATTGTGGAGAAAACTTCACAACTGGCTAGGTTTGTGCTCTTAAATTGTTACATTTTTTTTGAGATAGTACAGTTTATCAAATGTAAAGCTCTGTCAAAGCAAGTTCACAAATAAGAGTATCTGCTGAAAAATCATGTAGTAATTGATCAAAACAGTTAGGAAGTTCATGAGGATGCTGATTGCCCCATGATATGTGAAAGAGTCCTTATTTGAAATAAGTATAGATTGTTGCCATTTATAACAACTGCTTTTTAAAAGGTGTACCTGAAGAAAATGAATATTTCTGGTCATATATATTGAGCCTTTAATTTGCTAGGATCATATCTAAACTTGGCATACGAGTTAGTGAAGCCTTTCATATATTAAGTAAAAACCAGAAAAAAATGTTGAACATCTTAAATACCACAACTTTTTAAAATTCTGCAGACGAAAAGCCCAGGAGCAGAAGACAGAGGAATCTTCAGACAAATCTCTGAGCTCAAAGTCTTCTTCAATACCTTCATCAGCAGCAGCTCCACCTAACAAGCAGGAACAGCAAGATTTGGTTTTGAAGGAAACATCCATGGCACATCAGCCTGACTCTAGTCGGAAAGACAAATCTGAGAGCTCAGGCTCTGACTCTGACTCTGACTCTGCATCCCGTCTTAGGGCTACACTCCTGAAGCAAAAACAGTTGAGGCAAAGCAGCTTGACACCAGAAGGACAGGCAAGTATGGATTCCAGCGACAAGAAACTGGTTCAAAGAGAGGGTAGGAGTAAAGATTTGAAGGACAGATCAAGATCACGTTCCAATTCATCATCGCCAGAACCTCCGCCAGTCATTAAGAGGGTGCAGCGCTCAAGGTTTGATGTACCACCAGAAGACTACAAACAGGCTGAGAAAGGTTCACATGATATTGTTGATGAAGAGAGAGCTGTGCCACTTCCCTCTCACACTTTCTCAACAGCTGATCCAAGTAATGTGGAGTTAGCCCCACCACCTTTGCCACCCTCCTGTGGTGAGGATGCTAATTCCTCTATTCCCCTGCCACCAGAAAACGTTCCATCTGCTCCATCAACTCATCATCCAGTTCAGCTGTCAGATGTCCCTCTACCTTCAGACAAAGAAGCTACTAGCCTCATCCACAGCATGAATCAAGAGAAAGAAAAGGCTGAAATTTCTCTACCCTCTATTCCTGCAAATAGTGTTAATGCTAAATTGTTAAAACTAGCATCCATAGATCATCCTCTAGAGGTCCTTGCAGGTGGAAAAACTGAGGTAGGTGATGAAAAAAGTCGAAAGAGTGAGTTTGGGATTAGAAAAAGCAGTGAAAGAATTGCATCACAATCCCATTCTCACTCATCCCGTTCATCGTCTTCATCATCCTCATCCCCATCACCAGACAGAAAAAAAATTGTTGCTGAGGACAATAAAGAAAAAAAGGAAAATAAAAAAGAGAAAGAACTGGATATGAAGGGAAAAGAACCGGACATGAGTCGTAACGCATCTAAACCTGTAGAAACAAAACCAAGCAATGAAAAGGATTCCTTAAAATCAGGCTCAAGCAGCAAAGAGAAAGGAGGCAAGAAGTCATCATCCTCTTCGCTTAATAAAGATAATGATATGAAAGAGAAGAGTCGCAACAGGGAGAAGGGAAGAGGAAAAAGTAAGGAGAAAGATCGAGGAAGATCAGGATCACCACGAGGTTCAAGAAATGTCCGTCATAGAAGGTCTCGCTCACGATCCTCGGGTGGTCATAATAGGGGAAGTTATCGGTCCAGGTCCCCAGCTCGTTATAGATCTAGATCCAGATCCCTGCGACGCAAGTCACCTATCAGGTAAGGTCTATTTAAAATTTTTAAGGGGAAGAGACCATACGTGCATTTACTGTTTGTTCTATCAGGTTTATTTTTATTCAGGTTTTTTTTTTAATGTTTCATGACATTTTGCAAGTATGCTTAAGTCAACTGGAGGGCAATGTTATGCAAGATTCTTCCTAACAATAGAAATTTATAACCATTATTTGATTACTTTTCCATGCAAGTTTACACCAGTTTCTTGCACTTTTTTTTAAAAATCTCATTTTAGGGATTCTGATGGATTTATAATCCTTATTTCACTCTCCACATCAAATGTAGAGAAAAATAAAAAAATTTGGTAAAATGTTTCCATTTTCAGTAAAATTAATTGCCAGTGTATATCTACAAGACTTAATTTTTTTTTTGTCTTTTTTTTACTTGTAATAACTTTATTTTGTTTTAGAATTACCAGAAATTTTTGTTAGACATAAACTTGATCCTTACTTCAGATGTAAACTCAGTTTTAAGCCTGTATGGACCATTCTTTGACTGTTACTATTAGCATAGACTGTTTTTCTTTTTTACTGAAAAAAAGTTTTCGGTTTATGACACAACAAAAAAGTGCAAAAGTTGAAACAACTTCTTGGGGATCTATTGTTATCAGATCCAAAATAAAATATAAAAATTTTTTTTTGAGATAGGATTTCAAAATGTTTGTAAACAGATTGAAGTCAGATCCAAAGCCATATAGGATCTGTCCCCTATGTTTTGAAAGAAAATATGGGAATTAAAAATTTAAGATTGGCATTTTGAATGAGCTATAAAAGTCTATGTAAACGTATTGTATTCATTGAAATATATGTGACAGAAAATTCACTAATTTAGCATATCAGTCTTAAGATTTTTAAGTTACCATCAGTATTTACATTTACAGCACAAAATCTGTACAATTAACTTTTCAAATCATTTTTGAATTTATTGTTGCTGCTATTGTTATAAGTTTAAAGGGTATTCTAGAGATCATTTGATTTAATTGTTTATAATTTGGAGGATTTGATCTTAAAATGTTTTGTTGATTTGTAAAATATATTTCTCCTCTTTGCTTTCATTCTCAGATCATCCTGGGCTAGTAGACACAGTGGACGTTACAGATCTCCAGTTAGGCGCAGGTAGGTTTAAATTTGCATTCTTCATTGCTCTTTCTTATATATTTAAAATAAATGAAAGCATAGGGAAGAGGCTTAGTGAATTAACTAAGAAGCTGTACTTTATGGTTTCACCTTAAATTCAGACATTTAAAATTTCCGCTCATTGTTGCAAATCCTAAAATTTTGATGCTGAGAAAATTTTTTAACTTGAAATAAAAAAAAAAAAAACTCAGATTTTCCATTGAGAGAAATACCTGCTGTATGTCTCTCATATTCACAACTTGTACTAAGATTAACCTGACTAAATCTATTGAAAAATTGAACACAAAAAAGTGGTTCTATTCTAAGCCAAAAATTGTTCAAAGTAGTCATAAAAAAGATATTTTTAAGAACACTTTTATTTTTTAAATTTCTGTGGAAGCATGCCCTTGATCCCCCCTAGCAATCATCTTGTATAACATTTTCAGTTTTATTTTTTAAAAACTTTAAGACATAGTAAAAGTCAAATATTAAAAGGAATACAGTGTTCATGCATGGGACTACATATATTTTAATGGATACAGATAGATTAAATTAATATATAATCATATTCTTTTCATCCATTTACAAAAAGGCAGGGAAAAAGTTAAGATAACTTCAAATCTGCGGTTGATATTTTGCCATCAAAGTTCTATAAGAGGGTATTGCAAAGAGAAAATATAACAAGTGCTGGTGCTCTATGCCTCATGGATATTGTTAATTGCTCATCATAGGGTCAAGAAAGGGATAACCTCTAAGTTACCATAGCTTTAGCCATAAGAGGATCATACTTTGTGGATCAAAAAAGCACAACTTATGCAATTTTTTTAAGTATATTTCTAACAAATGTCATAATTTGTTCAGTTTTGAATCTAGAAATGAGTAATAAAAAGAGGCCAACTAATTTTCTTTCCATTGATGCATAACACCCAAATTATCTTTTAGAGATTGCATTTAGATCTATTGGTACACCTAGATTGGTTCAATAAGGCACACCATCAATTTTTTTATATCCATTAATCTACCATATACAATGCATTTTCTTATTCAATGTCACTCTTATTTAGATCACCTTATTTATTGTAAATACTATAGTAAAGGCTATAGATATATGACCTAAATGTACTAGGGCTCTTCTGATTGAATGACATTCTGGTTTGGCACTAAGTTTACATTCATAGTTCTTTCTGATTTAAAACAACTCTTATGAACTAAAGCAAAATGTAATGATTTTTTCAATGTCTGGCTTGGCATTTTTTAAAAGAAGGGTTTCAAGTTCTAAATCAAGGAGCGACACAAGATGACATCTGGGCTGCTACATATGGCTCATATCTTACTGACTTGTGGGGCCAATCCGCATCTGCTATTGCAAACGGAGGTAGACTGTCCTGACATGTGAATGGCTGGCTGTCACGGCCAAGTTGAGTTATGAGAGCTCTCGGCTTTCAGCCTATTTATTCATCTTGAAAATGGGGATGATAGCTGCTATGGTGTTTACCCCATTTAAAAGGGGTCTTTGCATTATTAACAAATTATTGAATTTTGTTCTTGACATAGATCTCGGAGCCGTAGTAAAGACAGATATCATCGCCGAGGCCGCAGTGGGCGCTCAGGCCGCCGTCCTCACAGCCGATCCAAATCTCATTCCCGATCGAGCAGCCAAAGTAGCCGCAGTCGATCAAAATCCAAGCATCGGTCCTCTTCATCATCCTCTTCATCAAGTGACTGAAACTGATATTTTCTGGAAAATGTATACAGTTACTTACTGTTTATGGACTGGATAAAATGTGAAAAAGACACATTGTTTGTAAATCTTAAAAGAAGCCATGAAAAGCAAATATGTCGGAAAAGAGTGGTGAAAAACTGAAATAGTATTTCTTTTTGTATTTCTTTGATATGGCTTTGAACAATGTTTGAGATGCTCCTGATGTATCAGAAGTTTTCTGTGTGTGTGTGGGGGGGTTAGTATTGTGTATGACTTTTAAAAACCTGGCCATCACCTCTTTGTTTGAGCTTTTCTTTCTAGCTTGCATTATATGTTTGAAAAGGCTGTTTTCAAATAGTTAAAGGCAATAACCATTTCTAATAAATTCATATACTGCAAAACACTGTTGAAACAAGTTCCAAGACAACTCAAAAACTTTGGTTTAAATATATTTTGGCTTAATCATGGTCATTGTTTCAAAAAAAAATAATTTGGATTCAAAACTCATTTTGGTTCATTTTCTTCCCTTATTTGTTTTTGCCATTATAAAAACCAGAAATTCTTTATATATTTATATAAAAATTTTAAAAAATCTTGATCCTGGTCTTTAATTGGTTTTTTTTTTTTTTGTTTATATTTTTTGTTCACTTTCATCCTTGTTACAGCAAATCTCCTTGCCAAGATGTCTCTATTCTTCTCCCTTAGTTCTCTCTTCTCCTGACTCAGAATTCTTCCTCCTTTCTTCACTCTGCTCTCCTTCTTTCCTTGATTTATATCTGCATATATTGTATGTTCTATGCCTAACGGCTTTTGCATGTCAAAGTTGAAAGAGAATGAACCTTCACTTAAATTATTGTGAAAACTTTTACCAAGTTACTGTAATCTCAAATGTCAAGGGATAAAACCCAAACGCTCATAATAACAGTCCAACACTCTAGCAACTGAGCTTCTGGCTTCTCAACCATATTCACTACATCGACCTACTTACTAACTGGGCAAGATCAGGGACTAGAAGGGTTTAACTGTCATTAGAATTCCTTTTTGAGCAGTGCTGAAAACAACAGAAGTTGTTTGAAGGGACAGATCAGTCTAGCAAGTGCTAAAAGACAACTGGATTTGGATGCATCAGATAGGCAGAGTGGAGTGTTACTTTAGCTCTTGACTTACAATTAAAGGCTAGGAGTCTGTTGAAATATTTGGTCTACCTAAACACAGATATGGGCTGAGCATTTTTATTTGAAGATCAGAACAGCTGGTTTCGAATGCTCAAATCGAATTTAATCTCTTTTTAGATTTGCAAGTGTGGCAAGAAGAACATTTTGTAAAGCCACAGTCTGTTTCATTTCTTAACAACCATTTCTTTTGGTTGCAAAATGATGCAAAGAAAGAATTGACAAAGGAATTGATTTTAACAAAGTTGGGACTTCATTATTGCCCAGATGTGCTTGGCTGAATATTAGAGTTTGGCAAATACCAAATTCCTCAGTTCCACATAGATAACGGAGTTTAGGTCTTGGTCTACATCATTTCTTGTCTGATTGTCTTGATAACATTAGGATGAATGTAAGAATAACTATATTCACAATGTTTAAAAAGAAAATCCATTTCAATTGGAAAATGCACTCTTTAGTATAGAATCAAAAGCTATTCCAAATCATATAAAAGTCTATAGGAGCCTGTGTCTGAATAATTATTGTAGGTGGCTCACTGAATGATTTTCCTGTGCAGCACACGGGATGGCCTTTAATTTTTTTTTCTCACCCACTATTTTGTCTAGCACTGAAGTGAATACCTCATAGAGAACAAAATCAGATTTGTGTAAGTTGTAACAGGCAACCGTAGGGTAGGTAAGGCTAAAGCATTAATTTGATGGTACATCTTTCACGCAATGGTAAGTCTAGTAGCCCACCAGATTTGGAATTGAATAGGCCTAGCTTGAATATGATTGAAGCTTTTTTGACTTGTGTGACAATAAAGACTCCAGCAATGCTTGAACTTCTAATTCTTGATAGATATAAGTAGTTGGAAGACAACTTTCACCAACTGAAGATCAGTTGATACCAGAACTACAGATCGATTAATTTGTACATTTAGATTTCTAAAGCTTGAGGTGTAGGGTTTTTTTGGGGGGAGGGGGGCTATGTTGGACTTGGATTGGAGATGAGTTTAAGATAAGTTTAAAAAAACTGGAGACAGTTGCCCTATTTGCAACTTAATTTTCAAAATTCTCTTTGGGGGGGATGCTGACAGACCCCTCCTAGATTGACTCCAGCATTCGGCGGATGTCCTACCTATCCCCATTCCCCCCGCCCCCCCAAAAAAAATCCTCGCTTTCCGTCATTTCTCACTGGAAGCGCTGCTTTTTCTCCCCCCCCCCCCTCTTTATGTATCTATATATGCTCTCATTCTCGCCAACTGTGATTTTGTGCTTGATTTTCAAGAGTGATCTCTAGATAGCCACAATCTTGATACAATTCAATCATAGCTTGAGTTATGCTTGCTGTGAACTTTTTTTTTTATTTTTTAGCAGTTAGCAGTATTACTGAAAAGTGATAAATTTTTTGACAAGTTTTGATTTCCAAACTTTTGAAATTGTTACTTTGATGTAAAAAAATATTGTTTGAGTCTCTGGGAATTTTAAGGTTTTCAGAGAGATTGTTTTTGTTTATTTTTTTTTTTAATTAATTTTGAACAAGTATGGTGTTTTTAAGCCTGCAGTATATGAGGGAGAGTCAAGCTGCAAAATGAATAAGTACTCCCTGAGCCTGTTTTAATGGTTTTAATCTTAACACTCAGAGCACTTAGAATATATTTTACCGGTATTGTAAAATATTCAACTTTTCTGGTTTGTAAATGAATGATATTTCCAAATATGTTGCCCACCTCTTTACTATCATTTAGATTTAAACAGAAACAAATGACACTATCCCATATCAACTTGTACTGAACAGCTATCCCCTAGTGGTGTGTTTTAGACTAATCTCTTTATGATGATCATATAAAATTAATAATATGGGACTTTGAACGCCGGGCTATTTTTTGTAACCTTTAGTCTGCTTTGTACCTGAAAGTAAAAAAAGAGTTGCAAACTACTACAGTACTGGGCAAGTATGCAAGCTATGGGATTCTGGGCCAGCACTGCGTCTTTCTTTAGCTTAGAATGAAAGCGTTTAAAATATGAGCCTTCGCTTTTGGGGGAGGAGATGGTCGGTCATCCTGAGTTTCCCCATGGTATTTTTTTAAGATGCTGATACATTGCTGCTATGTGTAGGTATGTATGATTGTGAAGACTTGTTGAGTGCTTAATCAAGAATGAGATGGCAGTTTTGATCGTTATACACACTGACACAACCCTGTTTTTTTTTTGTTTTTTTTTTTTTATAGAAATATTTTTATGCTTGCATGTTGTTACATTGTAAATGATTTTACATGTACTGTTGTAATTTCTGATGGTTATTAAAGAAACTTTCACAATTTGCAAAAAAAAATTCATGCACTTGTCCTTTTTCTTCATTGTTCTTGTCAGTTAGGTTGTATGTAATTTGATATTTTCAAAGATGCTGTAAACGGAGGAAGTAATTAAAAAAACAGTAAGTAGATTTTGTACAAATGACATAAATTTCAACTTCACTTTATTAATACTGATAGCCGATATTTCTTTATGTAAATTTTCACAAGGCAGTTTCACCTTTTTTTTTTTTTTTTTCTTACTTTGGACCACAGAGTACTTCTTTTGATGCAGATGGCTAGGACTAAAATTTATCTATAATAAGACCTATCAGAACTATACATTTGAAAGGATTTATGATATTGAGTCAGCTTTATATCTAGCATTATGAGTTCAAACAACTAATAGAGATGTATTAGGGATAAAAAGTTGACTTTTCTCCCGTACAGGTCTATTTTAAAACGTCCATGATGGCTAATTATAATGCTCATTATTTCATAAATATTAATAATCAATCCTTGAGGCCATTATATATGAAAATGAAATTTTTACAAGTTTTTGGATATTGCTTCATAAGAATAAAATAATCAAGGTTTAATTTTTATGGTCCGAATGTTTTTTTTTTTTTTAAGAAACATCCATTTTATCTGCAGAACAAAAAATGAATGACTATAATCTATTTTGACAAATTAACTCTTTCAAACTTTAAACATGTAGCTTGAAGTGTTTACAAAAAAAAAAAAAAAAACGCTCAATAACCAGCGTGCTGTAAATTTCACCTTCACAGCTTAAAGCTGACATCATTGATCATTGGTTAACAAACTTTAGACAATCTTGAAAAAGTACAAATGTTAGACGACTGTTTTTTGACATTGAAATTTATTAATACTGAGACAATTTCACACCGAGGTGATTCCCATCTGTAGGCAGCAAACTACCTCTACTAATATGCCACTTTGGCCTTTAGACATGTAGATTCTGCTCAATCGGGCGATTCTGCTCCATCTAACGAACAAGGACAGACACAGTATCAAAGGAGAATATCTAGGTAGCCGTATGACGAACAAACCCACGAGTTAAGCCGTGCTGGAGTTCCAACTTTACAATATAAGAAATTCATGGCGACCTGCTTCACAGAAAGTAGAATCCATTGTTTACTTGGCAGGATTCTAGGCGTATAACCCGATAATATCACCAAAAAGTGAAGGGATGATATCAAGGTGGAGTTGCTTTTTTAAGAGCAAACTGATTATTTATAATAATAATAATAATAATAATAATAATAATAATAATAATAATAATAATAATAATAATAACGAGACTGCAGTTATTGACATCCTTGTGATGGTTCACGAATTGCTTCAACAGTGTGACCCACAGGTGAATTTGTGGTGTGGCCCACCATATCGATTTGCGGTAATGCTAAAGTATGAGAGGGAGGGGTGAGGGAGCTGCCCACGAATGCCCACCCAATAAATATTGCACAAAGGAGGATCGAAGGTTACCACTGGCATCATTGTGCTAACTTTCGAGAGTCGTTAGTCATTTGCAGCTGTAAAGCGCTATACAACGCTCCATATGCACTGCTTCAGACGCCACTATGTGTATTTTAAACATGGCAAAGACGTACCGCTGCTATATGTGCGAACTGCTGAAACAAGGCAGACTGAGGAACAGTGCTAAGCTGCCGCATTTCGCACAAAAGGCTTTATTTTTAAGGTTATCAACCTGCCCCCCCGCCCCCCCCCCCCCCTTTTTTTTTTTTTTTTTGGGGGGGGGGGGGGGAGGGGGTGTTCTTCGGTATAAAATTAACTTCTTAACTTGCCCTGTACATGTGAGAAAATAATCAAGTGAAGGGTTAGAGTTGTCGGTGAGAGAGAGAGAGACGGTAGATCATAAACCAGTCCTAACTTGAAGCGACGGTTTGAGCGCCGCTAGCTCAAGATTTTTACAAAAATTCTAGATCTCTGACACCATACTGCTTCACACCTTAAAGAGTATTATTTTTGTTCAAGTTAAAATAATTATTGACATGATTTGAGTGTAATTCAATTTCCCTAGGAACCAATAGAGGAGTTGAAAGATTCCCCTGTATAATTGTGAGATAACGATTATTATAGCAACTGCAATAAGACTTGTGTAACTTCAGCGATAATTATTGAGATGGCTTGAATATGATAAATCAATCAATTAGGGACCTTTCTCTATATCGATGCCCACCTTGACATTCTACGCATCTCGATTACTCGTTGATTTATGTCCATTTATCTCTCGTCCTACTTTGAGCCACATTTCGTTTGTCCATAGAACATCTTTTCTCGATGTTTTCCACTGCTACGTCTTCTTCCGATCATTCCATTAATTTTGTCACATGATGTTCTAGTTTCTATCTTTCCATCATATGGCCGAATGAAGGTTGCTTGGCTTAAAATACGCATTTTTTATGCGTCAGCTTCTCGTAAGACTGTTTCATTTTATTTCTTTGCAGTCCTTGAGAGTCGTGGCATTCATCGTAGGAGCCACATTTATGTCGCTTCCAGTTACTTTAGTAGCTGTTTTGAAATTGTCCAGGTCTCACGACCAAAAATCGAGATGGGTTCAACATAGCACTCCAGAGCTCCTCTCGTGTATGGAGATGTATTTACATGTGTTAATTTAGATACTACAGATTTCATTCTCTGAAATCTCATTTTCGCTTGCGCTATTCTTGATGCGATTTCAGTGTTGTTCCTTCAATCGCTTGATAGTAAAGTACGCAAAATACATGTCAAATCTCAAATGATCCCGGATGGCTCATCTTTTATGCTTCAGAACGAATCAGATTTATACTTAAGTAATTCTGAATGATTCAGCTTAATTGCTTCATAGAAACTTCTGAAGAGGTTAAATTGCTTTGTGGAACCAGAATACTCATACTAGTTATTTATTTCACAGGTGCAATACAGCTCAACACAACTTGCCTTGAAGTGACCTGCAACTCTATCTCAAATGATTAAAACATGCAATTAAATTTTACATATTTCGGCAAAGCCCTGATTGATTGACAAAAGTTTCAGAGCCTACAATTTTTCATACCAAATGACTTTTAAATTTTAGATTTTAAGATATTGTACGAAAAGGGCAGGCTATCAACAGTGAGGGTCCTTTCGTAAATTTACAGAGTTACCTGGTCCAAGTAATACTAGAAACATGCACCTTTGTCCGGAGTTCGATGGATTGAGAAATACCTTACATTTATGTTCTGGTAAGAGCATTGATAAAGGGTAGTCCATCTGCCCTTTTCGGTACATAATTCTCAATACTTTATGAACGTGTTCGGTTTTATTATTGTTACTATCAGTTAAGCTTTGTGGTCTTTATCATGGTGGATCTCTATCAGGAGCTACAAAGCATCAAGGAACAATTTATTGTCCCTGGTAACAAAAATTTTACCTGTGGCGACTGAGTTAAAAGAAACATTTGATACCTACAAAGAATGTGACCAAGGGACCACAGACACAGGGTTTTTACATACTTATTCTCCACAAAAAAGCACCCCAGGAGGCTGCACAACTAGACGAGCCCCAATATTCCTGTCCTGTACCTCATCTTCCGACATCTGACGTCACAGGCCCCCAGGTGGGGAAAGTCAGGGCGTTAACCAGAAACCTAAATGTAATTCATCCGCAAAAATCCGTTTCCTTTAGCATCTTTGCCCAGCAACAACTCAGAGATTTGATCAAGGTGGATCAGGTAGAATTCAATAATGATGTGACATATAGAGCACCAAAACAGTCCTGAATTACGGACTTGATCAGGAGACAAGAACAGAGTGCTGATATTAGACTTCTCTCCTACTTTAAAGGATGAGATGCTAGAATGCATCTAGAAATCTAGTAACAAGTATCCTCATATGTGAAAAGGAATGGCAAGGACCTGGAGAGAGTACCGAAAACTCTTTTTCAAGGCGTCTGCCCTGGCATAGGCCTTGTTGAGGTGACGGTAGTAGTGCTTCTCGCTCCACGGAACAGCTGCTGGCTGGTGCCCTTGCCTCATGTGCACCAGCTAGACAAAAGCAGGTGGCGCACATTTAAATCAGCTATTAAAGAAGACTTCAAGGCCCTCTGCACGGAAAATTTTCCGGTATATGGTCTTCTATGCAACAGGAATTTTGGATATAAAGTAAAAAATCTAGGCGATACCAATCGTATCTTGAACTCCCTCAAGGACACAGGTTCGCCAAAACGGTCTTTCCCTTTTGTAGGCCGTGGTCGTCAAAGGAAAGGCGACTGGTCGCCGAAATGGGAGCAGAACTATCCCGCCCATCGGATTCAGGAGCGCTTCCAGCCTTCTCAAACTAAGTCAAGCCGCAGCAGGAGAAGACGACAAGAACAAAGACCGAGCTCAACTTACAAGTAGGCTCAAGGGGGAAAAAAATAGGAATAGGTAAATGATTTTGTAAAATCCAAATCTATTTACAGACTCCTTTTAAACACTCATTATCATGCAGATTTAAATATCTGCGCGGCTAAGAATTGTGCAATTAATGCGAGAATCTACATCTTCCTAACGTTTCAAAGGATCTAAAAACAGATTGGGAAAGTACAGAATGAGCAGAGTGGATTTCCTTAGTAAGCACTAAGCACTGTGCAGAAATTTAGACTAGTTTTACTAGCGAACAATTTATTCTTCAGGCAAAAAAATTCAATTCTTTGCATACCCATAGCAAACATTTAAGCCCCGGAAATTTAAAGTAAATGCAGTAGAAATTGAGGCTATGGGGAAAATAGTAATATACTTTGTAGAGAAATGTGCGCTAGACGTTGGAGAATTGAGTGAGAAGAGTACAATCATGTGCTTCAGTACCTAAGGATAGGAAGTTTAGAATGAGTCTCAATGTCAAGGAGCTCAATCAACATGTTTTAGCTAGTCATTTTACCGTGGAGACCCTTGCTACATGCCTTCAGGTGATGCACAACAGCTGCTACAATGGCCAGTTTAGATTAAAAAAAAAAAAAGATGCTTATTTTACAATTCCTATGCATGAACAAAAAGTACAGTAAATTTCAATTTCTTAAAACCACATACATCTTTCTTACTTTATTGCAAGGTTTTAAAGATTCATCAAAGGTTTTCACCAAGATCATGAAACTTGTCTTGGCTCATTTAATAGTTGCAAGACATACACATTAGCATTGGCATGGATGATTATATTCAGGGCGCTTCCCTTGACATATGCACAGAATATGTACAAGATACTAGATCGCTCATTCAATCTCTAAGATTCACATTTTTCAACAAACTCTCCCCTATTCCAAGTCAAACCTCACAACACCTGGGATTTGTGTTAGACTGCTGCGATGGTGCCTTTGGTCGAAACGAAAAAAAAAAAAAAAGCAAACCTGGTGAGCCTCGTCAATGAGATGCTCACCACAACCTTACGAGGTGCTCTTTTCGTCAACTTGCGAAGACTAATTATTGGCTCACTGATAGGTACTTTTCTAACAATTCTTCAGGGGAAATGGAATTGGTGGAAACATAAGCGATAAAACAACAGGTTTATAATTTTGACATATGTGTCACTCTGCCACCAGCTTGAACGACTGAAACGAGATGGTGGCTCACGCAGGGAATCAGTTCCACGAAACCAATAAGCATGCCCAGCCCACAATTTTCTTTGATCACAGATTCCTCCACTTTGGCATAAGAAAAGAAAGGCGGGGGGTGCGCACACTAGGCGATTCAGACAATAGTCAGGATTTTTGGTCCAAAAAATGCACATTAATGTTTTAGAACTCAAATCAGTGCTCATGGACTGCAAAGCCGCTGCGGCCAGTTTTATAACTGCCTCGTTATTGTTCATGCACGTATTGACAATACCACAGCAATTTCTTACCTAAACAACTTGGGCCGTACCCATTCTCGTAACAGGATAGCTGGGATGCCATTGTGTGGGGCTAAGGAACGCCTCATGTGGCTTACAGCCACTCATACATTGGGCAAAGATGATTCTATTCTAAAGCGAACCCATTATCACGACTTATAAATGACAATCAAGAGGCTATTAATCTGTTATGCGCAGATGAAAACTTAGGAACACCTCTTTAATAGATCTTTTTGCACCTTACTTAAATAATAAAATTGCCCTCCATCCAGATGCAGCAGCGAAATTTTTAATGCCTTTACTTTTAAGTGGAAAAGATTTGTTTACATATATTTCACCTTCAACCTGATAATTCGGATTTTAGCTAAAATGAGACACGACAACGCACATAAAGCTCTCATTGTAATCCCGCATTTGGAAACTCTTCAGACCATGCTAAGCGGCTCATCTCTTCTCTTTGGTTCTCTCCAGGAAGCCGACCGAGAGGCATCCGATAGCGGACAGACTGAACTGTAAGGCTTGTCTCATTTCAGACCGAGATTAGCCCAGGATGGCGCAGACCACAAGGTGTTAACCACCATAATGCAAGCCTGGCGAATGTCTACACACAAACAATAATAAAAAATTGTTCCAGAAAATATATAACATTTTGTCATGTCAGAAAAAGGGACTCAGAATCAGGGGACGCAAAATAAATTATTATTGATGGAATTTCTGCAAAATATAATGTCTCTTTTAATGAACGACCAAATAGATGGACCCGTGATAATCGTATTTGCTCTGTCGGGATTTCTGTGTCTCGTCCAACTGTGGTGTGATCTTTATTTATTTATTTATTTTTTTTTTTTTGCTGTGGACTATCTCAGCAAGTTTAGAGCATTTTAACGCAGCCTGCTCCGTCACCATGAATGTTCTCGGTGTGGCACTCACTTTATTAAGAATCATGCGTGCCGAGAAGTTACTTATGCTGGAGATTAGTCTGCCCAACTTATCCGATTCTTTATATTATCCTAATCCTTATTTTGTGCAATTTATTCGATTCCTCCCCATCTCTTTTTTTTATCTGATTCATGATCCTATATCAAATAGTCTGCTCCAATGAATTAAGGCTAGTGGGTTAAAACGAATTCCTGATTCTCGCTCTATAAATTATTATGCTCATTCTTGAACAAAGGCCATTAAAAACAACCGGTACCTGCTCCTTAACCCCTTTGTAACGGAGGTATTATTTCAGTCGCCATGGCCGGGCTTATTATGGTTTGAAGAGTGGCATGATTCAACATTTTCAACTTTGCTGAACTCAGTTATGAAATCAGGTTTTAAATTACTTTGCATTCAGTGCCTCTTTTACGCAGTATAAAGCACGACGTAGGCCTACACTGTGCGTTCAAGCGTTATGGGGTAACGGCGAAATCGGTGAATAATTCGAGGACGATCAAAGTACGTGGGCTAGGCATTGTCACGAAAAATCGGACGCATGGCGTACACTATAATGTCAAGAAGTATTTAAAGTTGATCAGATAATATGTGGTAGGCCTCTGATAAAAAATAACGCTATCGCAATAAATCTATTTTTTTTTTTTCCTAGCGTTAGAAACATTTCTAACGTTATTAAGTACAAGCATTCTTTTAACGGAAAACACTCGCTATCATTAACAAGGCTTAGAATTAAATCTGCTCAAATTATAGAATAAAGTGCAGCATTATGCACGAGCTGTCACACACTTTCTGGCCGTAGCAAAGATATCAAAATTTAATTTCTTTGGGCCTCAGTTTATTTATTGCTCAATATTATTATTAAAGAGATCATAATTATAGCCAAAGACCACAAGATAACAATAATAATTTTAAAAAAAAAATATAATATTCTGCATGGATATCAGGTTTCACAAAGATATTATGGTCTATTGTCAGCAATATGCGCATAAATTTGATAAGTTGAAACGGACATTTGTTGTTATTTGATTGCATTAGAGTATTTCCAGGATTCAGAATGATTTGGCATTTAACAATTCGCGCTACCGACTATATTCATAATTTATTTGGATGAATTATTGAGGCTTGGTAAGTACACTTTAAAACCCAAGTAAACTATAAAACCTAGATCACTTGAGTTCAAGTTGGTGACTGTTCAATATTTTTCTACTTTTCTTTGGTATGATTGCCAAATGATACTACCAGCTTGTGATAGGGTAGGGGCTGGACAATATATACTAAAAAAAAAAAATATTCTTAACTCGACCTATAACTATGCAACAAAAGAATTCGTTGTCGGCAGGATTCGAACCTGCGCGGGAAGATCCCAATGGATTTCTAGTCCATCGCCTTAACCACTCGGCCACGACAACAGCTGATCAATTGTGTGAAACAAAGTCAACTTCAGTAAAATGTTCTTATGGTTCTTAATTGGAAAAAATTTATACATCATCATTTTTAAAACACCTCAAGGGAAAAAGAAGAGAAAGATCATTGTGATCCGCAACCGAATATATTCAGACACGCGCACGGTGAGTGTGTGTGTGTGTGTGTGTGTGTGTGTGAGAGAGAGAGAGAGAGAGAGAGAGAGAGAGAGAGAGAGAGAGAGAGAGAGAGAGAGAGAGAGAGAGAGAGAGAGAGTAAAACAAGAAATAGGTACACATAATATTTTATGTGAAATTTTAATTGTCCTGTTTCTTGTTGGAAAGCCTTATTCGGAACCGGGTCCGAGCACTCTTTGAGGCTATTCGGACCCGGGTGCCGATATTCTCGCAGCCTTTTACTGTTTTAGTTTTCCTTTTCGATTTTTTTCCAGTAAATTTTACACCATAACAAGAGATTTAATATCAGACTTGAGGATTTGAAGGAGTTCTTCAAATGATAGTCAAATGACTAAGCCCCTGTTCATTTATCAGTGCCCTCATGCTTACATGTATGTAACACGAAATATATATTTTTCAATTTATATTATTTTCTTTTTATGAAAAGCTTTTGGCTTCAACTCACGAATGAAGCAACAGCACACATTTCCGAATGGAGTAGGGCTGCTTAAAGATAACAAGGTGGTATAATAAACGTAACATGTTCAGTGATAGTAGAACTGACAGTAACATGCTGGCTTTCAGAGGAATGTGCAGCCTGTGCTTTGAAAAGCATGTTATTCATACGTAAAACGGCAGCTCCAAATGTGCTCTAGCAGCAAAAATATGTCTGCATGGTCGGGAGAAGGAGGCATTGAAAGTGCAAGTACATTTCATGGGAACCGATTGAACTGTGTACACAGCATTGGAAGAGGAACTTGGGCATGATACCTCAAAATTTCAAATGTATCTGTTTCATGAGTGTCTGTGATGTTGTAGGTGTATTTTCGTGCAAGTGCAAATTGTTGGATGACCAAGTTACCCCCAATAGGCCTAGGTGTAAAGTCATTCTTAATTTGATCAACTGTTGGACATTTGTATTGGGTGTTGTACTGTGTGGACATTAAATTTGCTGAATAATAACCTTCCGGGTGAAATCTTTGACGGATAAAAACACGTCGCCCGAACTAGAACGAAGAGACGCAACCTTTTCATCATCTCGGCAAGCGCATGCGCATCGATGAGTTTTAGAGCTGTCCCTTGTTTTCGTTTTCCTCCTCACGCCGCACGGTTGCATACACATACACTCACACGTAAAAAAAACCCAAAACAAACAAGAGAGAGAGAGAGAGAGAGAGAGAGAGAGAGAGAGAGAGAGAGAGAGAGAGAGTCTAGAGGTGGTGGGACCCGGGTCCGGATAATGTCCGAGATTATTGGGACACGGGTCCACATAATCACTTCGGTATCTTTTTTTTTGTCCCGTACTTATAAAGTTGAATGCCTATTTCTGTTAAGACCCTGTATTGTTCTATTTATGGACACACATACACAACACACGCACGTCCTTTTGGATCCTTTACAATAACCATGGTGTCATCCATGGGTGGTGGTTTTTTTATTTGTTTGTTTTTTGTTTTTTTTTTTAAAGAGAGATAGATAGATAGATAGATAGATAGATAGATAGATAGATAGATAGAGAGAGAGAGAGAGAGAGAGAGAGAGAGAGAGAGAGAGAGAGAGAGAGAGAGAGAGAAAGAGATGAGTTCCACTGCTCCTCTAAAATTAAGTGTTTCCAGATTAGTGCTAAATGATGTACTTAATTTTGCCCAAAAACTTATTTTTGTTCATATGACGCAAGTTTTTTTTTTACTTTAAAAAAAAAAAATCTAGACTGGATTGGGCTATGTCAAGGCTTTAAAAAAATGAATAAAAATAGCAAAAGCTGGACCAACTATTGTTTCATTACAAAATTGTCTGTTGTTTCTTATACTGATAAAGAATCTAGATCTAGATCTAGCTGTCGCTTCATCTTAACTTTTAATGATGACATTTTATGGCAAAGATAGATAGGCCTGGCAGCGCTTCATTTTGTCGCCAAGGGACGTTTTTCGTAGATCTATGTGAACTGGCTATGGAACCAAAATTGAATTTCTTCAGCTTGGACTGGGCAGATCTAAAGATATACTCTCCCCCTAACTTATTTGGGACCATAGACTCTTTATAATATTGGATCTAGAATGATTATTATTGAGTTTTCTGTTGATCTTGGGCCACTGAAAACCCAGAAGTTGGAGCTCTCTCTTTTCAGAGGTAAAAGAGGTCTGGAATCACGTGATATTTGGCATTATTAATCATTATAATCGAACTTTGACCAAGGGAAACTAATCTCCAAAGCACTACATCAACCAAGATACTCTCGATTAATACAAAGTTTACAACCTGAGTGTAGATCTTTTTAGAATTTAGATCTATTCACCTTTCACCCTAGAACAAAAAAGCACAAATGAATAGCTGAATTATTCTTAAATGCTAGATATTGTCTCTAGTTCTGACATAGCGCTGATATAAGATTATATTGATCTAACTGTCAAGTCTGATCCTGTGATTGACTCCCAGTAGTATTTATGGCGACTAGTCCAAGGGATAAATTCGACGCAGCAGTAAAAGTGATACGAGGCTTACCAAAGAATGGTTTGTAGACAAATCTAGATTAGGTGTAGATCTAGATCTATAAGCTCATGTACTGTTGAAAACTTTCATGATCTGTAAACATAGGTGTTATTAAGATCATGAGAGAATCAATTTTTGATATGTAGATGCCTTACTAAGAAAATCTACTTAAATTAAATCTATATTTGATCTAGAAGAACCATAGTCTAGCAAGTGAAGTTAATTATTTGAATAAAAAATGCTATTATTTTTTCTTCCTGGTATCAGGAACGAGAGTAGGTCTATTGCCCTTTTTGGCCACTGACTCTGTTTTTATTTTTTTTTATTGCGGCCATCACAGGCAATTTATCTAGTTTGTAGGATCTGTTAGATATGCTCTATCAATTTGCACGATTGATCAATCTTAACATTAACATACTAGCCAATCTATATTGTTTAGCGTTGTAGAGAGAGGTATAAAGGCTTCCACTTCGAAGATCTCGTATTCATTGATCTAAGATATTGTCCTGGAATAGATCCTGGATCTAGATCTATGAATTTTAATATTCTGTTATAGGTGTCATTTTGGATTGGCTTGTACTTTATTGCTAGGATCCATCAATTGCGCAAATAATCAGGAGTGCACAAGGCATGGTTGTTAATAACAATATAACATTACATTAATACAGGAATGAGAATTTTCCACAAATTGTTGGAATTCTTTGAATTGGAACAGTCATGTGATTTTTGGTAAATCCTGCCTTTGTGCCTGACAAACATTTTATAATGCAAGATTTAACACACTTGTACCGCTGGCGCTAGCTTATAAAAAAAAATAATTAACACCTGTGTCTTTTCAACAACAAACTGAGCTTTTATTTCTAGGCAAGATTTACATGTAAACTATATTTGTTACGAGGTAGTGAATGTTGTAATTTTATGATCTAAATTTCAGGTTACCCAGCTGATCAGCTGGAAGCTTCTTGTTTAACTTATCAGCCTGCATTTATAGCAAAGCAATGATGAAAGCTCATTCTGTAATTTAATGGGATTTAGCCTCAGTAGTTAAAACGAAAGAAAGGAGTAAATCTTAGACTAATTCTTAATAACCTTTTATGAATATTGTACTGATTTTTTTTGTTTTTACAAATTTTAAGTTTTAATTTTTGCTTGGCAGGAGCTTTTCAGCCATCCCATGAGCTGATGCTCAAGTTTTACAGCTATTTTAAACAAGCCACAGAAGGACCATGTAGATCACCCAAACCTGGTTTCTGGGATGTGGTCAACAGGAAAAAATGGTAAATAGTTTGAAAATAAATTGTTTTTGAAGCAATGGCTAAATACACAAAATTTAGGGTTCATTCTAAATTAACTGAAAGCTTAGGAAATAATTATTAACTTCTATTCAAATCAGTGGATATGTAGTGCATATTAGGCACTAACACAAATCAGCTGTAGTTACCATTAGTATAAAGAACTGAAGTGAAATCAGCATCAAACCTGAAACATGCATTTGGCTCATTACATGGAATGTTGGTGAATTTGACATGGATAAAAAATTTGTAAGCGAGTTGAGTTTTACAAAAAACGTCTTCTCTCTGTTATGACTTAAAGTATGTGATGAACCATGACCCAATGTGACAAAATCCAGCTAAATTTTGTTTAACTTGGGTTTTCCCATTGTTCTGGGTCTAGAACAAACTGCACCTCTGATATACTTGTTTTTTTTTACTCATGACATCATTGCCATAAACAGTAAAATGCTTGTTATGAATTTTTCTGAAAGAGTTCCCTTGAGCTTGCAATAATTTAATCACTAATTGTATCTTTGAGTTTGACCAGTTTTCAATGATGGCAGCCATATTTCCTCTGCTACCATTCATTAAACAATCGTGCGATGATGTGTATTAGTGTGTACTGTTTACAGAATGAAAACGTGCCCGATTGGTTTTGAATTATGTCCATTTTCACCCTTCATTTTTCGGAAAGCCCTCATAGTAGCCTACATTTGACTTCGAGACTTTTTTATTTGTTGAGAACTGGTATGGTCCATGATATAGACTTTTTTTCACATGAACTTTGTTTTTTTAAACCACTAACAAACTAAATATATATCGATCTCTTGTATGGTAAATGAAGCCTGACCTAAAAGGGATTTGTGGATTTGATAGACTTCTGGGAGTAGTGGATAACTGGAAGGGTTTCAGACGGATTATTCATGATGTCCAGTCTTGGAACACTGAGAGTTTGTGGTACTCAAGTAAACAGTGTTGCACTTCAAACACTGAATGACTATTTGTAATCCTTTTTGGCATTGGTCCACTTTAGCCATTGTTTCAGCCTGCTAATGGTTTTTACTTTGTAATTAGAATTAGCTATAAATGTCATTAAATTACTTCGGGCACACAAACTCACCTTAGTATACAGTATTTAAGTCAGTTGTATTTTCAGTTTAAAAAAAGTTTTTTTTATTTCTGTTTCCATTTAATTGCAAATTATACAAAGAGCTATTAACTCTTACCAGTTCTAACTTATGAAGAGCAGTCAAGTAAGGCATATACTGATAATTTTTCTTATGTTCAAAAACAAAAAAAAATAAATAAGAAGAAAAGGACAACAAACTGAAATTTTGCTGCTTGTGTTCAAGAGTTCAGAATATTGCATTGATTTAGGGAAAAAAAGCAATGTTATTCTTAAAATTATAATCTGCAAAGTATTGGTATGGTTTTAGATCAAACTCCATGGAATCTGTCAAGTACTTACTTTATAGCTATCAATAACTCATTGTATTCCATGCCAATGTCTTGGTGGCTTAAGATTATGATCCAGTTTTAAAAGAGCTTTTATGGGAAGGCATTATTATACACATGTTTGTATATTATTCTCTAAATTCAAAATATTATTTAAGTCATATTTCCATTGATAATTTAAATTTATAAAAACATTTTTCATTCCTCAGACAAAAAATTTGAGAACAGAGGGAAGAAAAATTGAATATATTTTGTAAAAGTGGGATGATACTGGTCTGTTCAAGACAAAGATGTTGTTGACCACAGCAGAATTCTTAGAACTGTTGATATTGATGATATTGTGATACACCAGTTTATCCTAATGAAAAGAAAAGAATAAAGAACCAAAAAAAAAGAAAGGAGCATTGAAAAAAAACTGGATTGAAAAAACTGTCATTTAAAGATTGAAGCTATATCATTTTAGAGAATACTTTCAAAAGCATGAAAATTCGTATTAATTAAATACTAGCTTGATCCAGAGCTTTATCTCATCTTCCAGGGATGCTTGGGCAAAGTTGGGCAGCATGGAAGCAGAGGAGGCCATGCTACTATATGTTGATGAACTGAAAAAAGTGAGCAAACACGTACGGACAGTCTACTACCCACCAGAGGTACGCCTCACATACCAAGCCTCCCAACAATTTTCTAAATCCAATCCCACTTTTGGTGTGGTTTTCCTAAGTTAAGCCTCCCAGAAGGGTAACTAATTTTATGTATGATGTAGAATTTATTTTTAGATGGTTCGGAAGTGGAAACTTATACTCTACATAATCCTTGACAGTATGTGTTTGAAAAATTATTTTTAGAAGTCATTTAACTCTCCTTGAAGTTCCATCAGTTCTTGTTCATAATCATAAATCTGCTTGGCTTTTGACTGATGAAAATATGTCATCATGACGCCAGTATGCTACCTTTATTTAAAAAAAAATGTTTTATGTAGAGGTTAAGTATTTGATTGCATGTCTAACCCAACAGCATTTTCATCTAGCTATCTAACTATATAAATTTGATTTTTTGTATTTTTTATTTACTTTGGGTAGGTTCAAAAGCCTTAATCATTAATTTTTGTTTGTTTGTATATTGCTGCACTGGAAAGAGTCATCCTCTATTAACTCAATGTCACCAAAAAGATTTAAACAACTTAAAAGAATAACATATAATATATTACCCATTGAAAAAAAAAAACAGCAACAAACCAGTCAACAGAACTTTGAGTGCCATTTTTTTACAGTTTCGTTTGAATCTCTTGATTCAAGAACATCTGTGATTATCTGCACAAAGCAAATTGGCCCTCAATTTTTCTTATCCTTGTCTCATTTTGAATTTTACCCTATCCTTTTTTTCTTCCTAAACTTAGACTTGGTTTTCTATCAATGTAATTTTCTTTTCTGATTTTTTTTTGTCCCCAAAGTTTTGTTTGTTCAATGTTTTGTTAATTTTTTGAATTTCATTGTCTTATAAAATTTTATGTCTCTAGAAGTCAAAATCAAATCAGAATATTTTTTCACATTTCTTTTATAAGTCACTTTTTGTTCAAAGACACAACTAGGAAACCTTTGATTTGGCTCTGTGACCCAGTTTTACTTTCTTCCTTCAATCCCTTTTTTTTTCTCAAATAAATGGCTCTAGATTTTTTTTTTATTTATTCTTTTAATTTTTTTTTGGTTCTTGCTTGATTTAACTGTCAAGTTATCATGATTTCCCTCTGATAGTTTGCAGTTTTTTTTTGTTGACATTCTTGAGAAATTAGATTAAAAATGTAGTCTCAAACATTTCTGGTTTACCAAGTACTTAAAAAGAGTAATCTGTGAGGACTTAATTGTATATGTAGCACTCTAGCAATGGAGGCTTGGTATGTAAGTGCCTTGGAATGGGTAGGTGGTTTTCGTCTCTGCTTTAATTTTTAGTGTCTGGTAATGAATTGCTTTTACCCTGAAAGAAACAACTTCTGCCCTAACTACCAATGGTATGCTTTTATTTTTTTTATGAGGCTGCATATTTTAGGAGATTGGTGTATATTATTACTATAATGATAAATTGGGAGTAAATTGTTTTGTGCGTTTTCGAATATTCTTTTTAACTCTTCCATGGCTAAAGAAAATAAAACATTATTGTATACGCTTAAGAAAAGTGGCCTGTGAATAATATCTAGCTTTACACTCCTCTTAGTTTATTTAGAAAGGCATATCTTTGACAAAATACTTCCTCAAACTTCCTTTAATTGATACAAAAAAAGCAATCATTAATTTTGAATTAGTGATCAAATTAATGTTTGTGATTGCTTATTGATAGCAATTTAATGTGATTAGGAAGACTTCTGAGAAGTTTTAATGCAGACCGATTGTTTTGACAAATTTCCATCTCACATTGTGAAATGCAAAGTAATACTGTTGAATTAAAGTTCTAGGGCCTTCAATAAACTTCTCAGTCTAAACATATGTCGGTTTTACTATGGTAATTGGTAATAGGAAGACTTGAGAATAAAAAAAACTTTTGTGGTTTAAATGAACTTTTTAAATAGTATTTTACTGTTGTAAATGGAATTAAAAATAAAGTTTAGGCAGTACTTTTAGTGTTAAACCCATTAATAAGTCATTTAACAGTCCCCTCCCCCCCACACACACACATACGCCTCCACTCTTACCGACTGGAAGGAGAAAGTGAAGCTCTCTTATTGCATGTAACTATGCCAACATGAAAACTTTTTCCTTTTGGATGGATAATGGTAGAACCAAGTGATGAGAAGTTGAAATGTGATAAAAAATTTAATATCTCCATTTTTCCTGTGTCTCACATTACTGCATGAAAGGCATCAAAGGAGGTAAAGAACTTGTGTGCTCTAAATCTAGATATTCTTAATGCAATATTAATAACTCAACTTCTCAGTCTGATTCCCCTCTCCAAACTCATCATCACCTATTAACCATATCTTTGCTCAAAATGATAGTTTTGGCTCTTTCTAAGTGGATGAAAAGGAGAAATAATATGCACAGCTGTTTATTTGTTTATTTGAGTCTTACACCTTCAATCACAAAAAAGAGAGAAAGAAATTTCCTCATGATCTTTATTTTATATTAACAACAGCTTAGTTTGTGTCACCTTTTCAATATCTTACTCATTGGGATAATAACATGAGCACAAAACCTAACAGCTATTTGCTTGTGTGATGAATAATTCTTGGCATAAGGAGTGGAACTCACCCTTCCAATCTCTGTCCCAAGCCCCAGTTTCTAGAACTATAAATATTTATAAGTTATATAGGGTTTTCTAGTTAACCAAAATTTTAACCTAAATATAGATTTTATCAGACATTTTTCCAATTATTCAAAGACAAAAGAAAAGTGATATAATCATTCATTAAAATTATCCATATTTGAATAATGAAAATATCAGTTTTTTAAAAAAACCTGATTCAATAAAACCAAAATTATACATTACTTCGTGGTCTTGGGATAGAAACGACTTTTATCTCATCCATATTCCGGTAACAAGCAGAGATGTCACATAACATCATAGTTTTTACACCTTTAGAAACCATCCTCTAATATTATTTTTCTTTTTATTTTTAAATGAATGTCAACTTTCATTACACATCTTTTCACTGATAGTGGCAGCAAAAGGAAAACACCATCCCAGATGGCACCTCTCATAAGGTCAGTTAGTTAAGACTCAACGATGAGGACGATTGCAGCTAAGACACTTTTTTGTCTTGGATAAAAAAAATTATGGCTAAAAACATGCTCATAATCATTCTGTAAACATGATTAGTTTTAAGCTTTTCAATAAATTTTATGGGTTTTTTCCGTCGATCAACAGAAGTTATATGGTACTTATTGCTTGACTCTAACCTTCTAGATGCTCAAAATTGAGGAAAATTAAAAAAAAATTGTCATCAGTTAATATAAGTTCAATAAATACAAGAAAAAATCTACCAAAAGTTAATAAATCAGTAACTAGCATTAGTTCTCCATGTTTCATGGGCCAGTATAGTGAAATTAGTTAATCACTGTAATTACATGTTCAGAGATACCTATGGTCCCGTAAAATCCGGGAAACTCCCGGATTTTTTGTTGTATCCCGGAAACCTGGATTTACCCGCAATTCTCGGATTTTTTCGTTTTGTTTCAGCATTTAGACTGAGCCAAAGTAAACAATAATAATCCGTTGTTTTCGTTCTTGTTTCGGGATTATTAGCGTGACCCAACAAGCCTACGAAAAAATAGAAAGTGAAAGTAGAATTCTACGAAAAGAACGATAGTTTTCCGTCATCGAGTATCAACCTGTGCGAAGGTATAAAACTTATATATTATATCGACATCGTGTATTTTTTTTTTTTTTATTATTAATATTTTCAATTTCAATATCGAGATTTGTATAACAGTTGAAACTATCCGTGATATCGGTCCCATCGAGTTGTTTTATTTGCTTGTCCCCATCTTCACACCCAGACCTCGCCGTTATGTCCAACAAAGAATAATTCTGATTTCTTCATCTGACATTAGTTAATGGGACTAGGCAGTTTCTTTTTGTGATGATGCATTCAAAATCTTGTCGAGTATTAAGATCGAATGGGAAATCCTAAATATCGGTAAAGCTAGGTCTAGATCTAGATAGGTAATCAAAACCGGGTATGACATGAGACTATTATTATAGATCTAGATCTAGATCTTGTATGTGGTTTTCTTTTTTTATTTTCCTTTTGCTCAGAAAAAAGGTGATTTTCATTCTAAGGTGATTTATTATGTCTATATCTAAATGTTTGATTGTTATTTTCATTTTTTACCTGGCCAAGCGGGGAATAGTGAGACGTTGTAGACCTAATCGATATTTATCATATTCAGCTCAAACGTCTCTTTAAAAGAAGGAAAGCAGCGCTCAATATTTAAGCCAGAATATAGGACTATTTGTATACTCTAATGAGTAAGCTTTTATGGCGCCTCAGTTGAGCCACTGAAATACATGTACAGAAAACAGTAACAACTAACATTTGGGGGACACAGTAAGGGTTGTAGACGAGCCAATAAAATACATGTACAGAAAACAGTAACAACTAACATTTGAGGGACACAGTAAGGGTTGTAGACGAGCTACAACAGGTCATTCAACCTCTTACTTAGTCTGAGCACTAAAATAAAGGAGCTAAATCAGAAAGAAAAAATGCTCCACAATCATGGCTCTTTGGACAATCCAATTTTGTTTAAATCTAGGGAAGTTGGGGGGGGGGGGGGTGTAGAGAGAGAGAATGCTCCTGCCTAGGCTGCTAGCAATAGCATTGACAGGTTTTAAAAAGTTTAGTAAAAAATTGTGTCCAGTTCTCATCCCTGGTACTATTATTCCTTTTATACTTTAGTCCTAGCTTATTTGTTTCCAACAGCTTTATGGTTGATTTTATCCGTGCTTAAAATGAAAGGAGGAAAAACTGATGTCATTTTATTAAATTTGCATAATCGCACTTGTCCCTGATTTTGCTCCAAATTCCCTGATTTTGGTGGGTGGTTTCCCTGAAAGGCATAGGTTGGGGTAGGCACCTCTGCATGTTTAATGTCACACATACACACACACCTTATGCTCAACATAAAAAAACACCTACAGTTTTATCCCCAGCTGTATGTTAGGATGGTTGACTGTTCCTGGTCCTTAGATATAATAACTGAAATAAAAGGTCTTTAAAATTTAGTAGCGGAGTGGAATGTTATCCACTCAATAAAAGACATAAGATAAACTTTGGATTTTTTTGTTTTTATGGAATTATTAACAAGTCATCGAGATCTAAGTCTGAATTGAGATTGTAAGCTCTTAGTCTCCTCAGTGCTTCTGTGGAGAGCTGTCTTCACAACCTTGGATGTAGACATCAGTCACGGATTAGTCTTTGTTACGGTCCAACATATATTAGTCCAAACACAACGCAGTCTCCCCTTCCACACCCCCCCCCCCACACACACACATACAAAAGACAGACACTGTAAGAGTCTATGGGATCGCAAAGGCAGTCGAATGTTACGACCTGTACACGACAACATCTGAACGGCAGGGCTGGACATAGCTTGCTGATGCCTAGAGGTGGTGCTTGGGTCTGACGGATGACGACTGTGTGAGGATTGACTCTGTTTGGCTGGAGGGCGCCCACATGGAGGAGGCTTAGCTAGTATGGCTGGTTGAAAGGGACCGAAAAATGCTGGCTTGATGCGATCTACTGAGATGTGTTCAGCGCGACCGCCGATGTCTATGAGGAAAGTTTTGTCCCCTGGAGTCAGGACTGCGTAAGGACCCGAATGAAGTCTCTGTAATGGAGCTTTAGTGTTATCTCGTCGGACATATACATGCTTTGCAGCTGACAAAGATGGGGACAAGTAGGGTTAAGCAGGAGTGTGATTGGAGGCCGGACGAGGTTCATGTAATGGACCTTCAACCTGAAATTCAGCAGTAAGTCATTTCGCAGATTTAGGTGGAATTAGTTCACCTGGGATTGTCAAAGGCTAGCCGTAAACGAGCTCTGCTGAGGAATATACTAAGTCTTCTTTGAGTGTGGTTCTGAGCACGAGAAGTACCCAAGGTAATTCTTCTTACCCAATTTGGACCGGTGAGACTGGATTTTAGAGCTGCCTTGTGAGTTCCAGGAAAAAGTTCGATCATCCCATTTGCCTGAGGATGATAAGCAGATGTGTGGTGAATCTTAACTCCGAGGCGAGCTGCTATCTCACTCCATAACAATGATGTAAATTGTGAGCCATGGTCTCACGAAATATCTCCAGGGATTTAGAAAGAGGCAATCCAGCCAGTAATAAGAGCATGCACACACTCAGGGGTTGTAATGCCTCGCAGAGGAATAGCTTCTATCCAGCGTGTGTTGCTGTCGATAATTGTCAGGAGATATATGAATCCAGGAAAAAAAGGCAAAGGTCCAACAATGTCAATGTTTATGGGTGAAAATCTTTACTCAGGTACGGAGAAATGTTTTAGTGGAGATTTAGGTGTCTACTTCTATCAGGCGACGGTTTTTCATTTCGACAAGCAAGTTGTGTGTGAATACAAAATTGGCGCCAAGGAGTGGGCGGCTGACATCTGCTGCGATGAGCCGCGCTTGGAAATTGTGTTGACCAAAATGAAGACAAACGACGAGAGTACCATAAGTCGTTATGTTTGAGCCATTGGCAGCTTGTAAAGGAGGTCCTATAGATCCTGTTTTCTTTTCCAGTTTAGACGCTGGATCGGAGTAACAAAAAGCTGCATTTGGTTATGGTTCTCTGAGGTTGAAACAGCACAATAAAGCGGGTCGGAAGCCTGTTGATTTATCGCCGATCTGTTTTGGCGTTTCCCTGCTTGGGATTATGTGTAAAACTTTAATAGTGTTTGCATGTGCAGTCACATAGTTGTGCGTTCGACCCCAATCGTCTGTGATATCAACAAACTTTGTTCACCTCAGCTGATTTGCTCAAGTTGCATTCTGGGCTGAGTGAAGCTAAAATTCTATCCGCTTCAAGCGAGAACATTCTGAAATCTGTTATTGGTGAGTTTGCTAGGGGGACATGAACTTTTTCAGGTAGCTGTCAAAGGAATATCTGTTTAGTAGGGTTGATAGTCCCCTAAGAGGGCAAGCATTGAGTTCTGAGGGCTTTCTATCGCCTTAACTGCTAAGGTCTAATAATGTATTAGCCGTTTCCGTTTCTGAAAGCCTGAGAGCCGAACATAAAAATGGTTTAAGGGCCTTATATTTGTTGGTTAGAGGTGAAGAAGCGATCACTAACACAGTTCTACTTGCTGTTTTTATGTCTAGAGCAGCTACAGCATGAAAGTATCTCGTGTCGTCAGATGATATGTTGCGTAAGGCAAACTGTGCTTCAGTTTGCGCGAACCATGCCAGTGGGCACGTCGTCCAAAAGGTTGGAAGTTTAAGTGCTACTGCCTCGATAGACATAGTGGAATGCAATGTCGGAGGCTTAAAACTAAATCTAAAAAAAATCCAGATCAACTTTCACGTTGGGGTCACCAGTGTAGCACTTATCCACTCAATAAAAAAGACATGACATAAACCTTGGGATTTCTTGTTTTATTGAATTATTAACATGTCATCTGACAGTGGCGAGATCTAAGTCCGAACTGAGAATGTAAGCTCTTTGTCTCCTCAGTGATGCAAACATCCGTCACGGGTTAGTTTTTATTACTGCCCAATATATATTTTTCCAAACACCACATGTGCAAATTATACGAATAATTGTAGATGCTGTAAAAAATGGATAGGCATCTAGAGTGGTTTAAATTTATTAAATTTTTTGCTGGTAAAAATGATTAACTTTAAAACTTGTAATGGTAATATTATGCGAGTGTTGGAGTATTTCTAAGTACATGTAGCAAAAATTCACTGTCTTTGACTAATTGTTAATAATTATATTACATAACATATCAATAAAAACTGCTACTGTTTTTAAATTTTTTAATTCATCCATGAAAAAATATTTCGCAATATTGACATTCTGTCAACTGCCAAAGGTCAGGAAGGAGAAATCACTAAAATAAGCTTTAAATTGATCTGTTCATCAAGATGTTGCATTCCAATGAATTGAAAGGAAAATAGATGTGCCTTTCAATTATTTATTGAAGGTTATTCTTGATCTGCTGCTTTGTATATAATTAATAACATTCACAGTGTTATGTTCAAAGAAGTTGGAATAAGGGTTGACTGAAGTTATAGGATTGATAACAATGATTGGGATTATGATGACAATATTATGCAGTTTGCTGAATAACCTCGTTTTTATGTTTAACAGTCTGACTAGCCTAACTTCTCTGTAGACACTTTAACTTATTGAACTTTATAATGTATAAAAGGATGCTACAGATATTAAAATCGGTTGAGCAAGCAATAACACAAAATCTACAAGGATTTTTATTACTGATTGTTATTACTAATATTTCTGCTTCTGTTACTGCAAATAAAGCTACCACTGCTCTTATTAAACACTATCACTTTGACTACTAATAAAGGTGTTGCTGACGTTATCATAACTTTTTGTTGGTAATAAAATCATCGATCAAGGGGAGGATGTGTAATGAAAGGCTTTAAACATTTCTATTTCATCGTCATATTTTACTTGAGCGTGATAATGAACAGCTGATGACAAATCGGTGTTAAATTGAAAAGATTTAGGGTATATATTCTGAAATTAATACAACAACCAAACATCATTTCCAAATTTTTTAATTTAAAAAAAAAAAGGAAGAAAAAAAATATTACATATTGATTTTTATAATTCTAATGAAATTGGAAAGGCTTTGATTATCATGGTTAAAGTAACTTATCAACTGTATTGTATTGACAAACAGAAATTGAGCAGATCTTATAGATGTGAAAATATTGCTGGTACTTCCTTAGCTTTTATTTACAAATCCAACAGTTTTAATTATTATCTTTTTAAACAGTGATGGTAAAAGTTTTATCAAAATCAAATTGTTGTTTCAAAAATTAGTTTCGCCATATATAAGAAATCAAACACCAAAAACAAAAAAAACAACAAAAAACCCACAATAACTCTACAGAGACACTGCTACAATAAAAGACAGAGTGTTGCAATATAAAAAAAACCTAAATGCTTGTCTTGCAAGTGTCACATACAACATTTATCGGTTGGTCCCACCTTGATTGTCTGTTTCTTTCACCTCCACATGCAGGCTACTGGCTGGTTTGAACTTCATTTTGGCCACAAAAAATGAGCCTGTGCCTTCTTTATTGATTTGGGATGTTCAAGTCATCACAAATTATGTCATTTATAATATTTATATCTCATAGGTGTAACAAATGTCTAAGAATGTTATCTGCCATTTTCCTCCGGTAAAACTATCATTTATATTTGAAAGACAAAGCATTCATCTTTTTAATTGAAAATTTAATTCTTGGAGCTCATTCTTGAGTGATAAGTTGGTTTACATATGTCTCAAGAAAATATGTTAAATTCATTTGAATTAGTTAAACTCTGGCATGTAAATAGCTGACCATATTTAAAACATTAACAAAGAAAAAGAAAGCATCCCATGAACGTGCCATGTCAAAATAAAGATTCACATATTACTTTTTAATACCTATTGTCCTTTAAGCATGAAAGGACACAGATCTGCACCATTTAAATATCTACAAATTACCCATCCATCATCCAAGATACAAAGTGCAAATCATTTATCTGCACAAAGGAAGGAATTGCCAAGATGTATAATTATAAATCTTTTAATTCTTTCATTCCAGACTCCAAAAGATTTAGTGGTTTTTCAGAATGTGACATGGAAATGTCTTTCATATTCTCTGGATTATTTCATGAAGACATTGTAACATAAAACTTCTCTCCTATTTAATCTTATGATGTGTCAGGATGTTATCTGTATTTGTAAATATTATCTTTTAAATGGAGAACTTGTACTTCTGTTACCATTTGAAGATTGTGGAGACGATGCCTCAAACAGATGATGTCTCAGAGTTTCTGCAAAAGTTAGATAATTTCTATGAGATGGTGGAGGACAGCGACAACCATAATTCTCTCAAAGTATACAACAAAGAGGCTTCCCAAGGCAATTCTTCAGGCACTGGCAACTTTGATCAACCTTTTGACCAGTCTTTTAATGACCCATCTCATTTTGGTATGCTCCATTTCTGCCTTCTGCTTACACCCTATTAGTTAAGATAATTTCACTCTCTATCTATTTGTGAGAGAAAAGGGGATTTATATTAAGAGTGTTGTAAATGTAGTTGTAAAAATAGATATTAAGTTACAAGTATGCAAATTTAATAAATCAGATATCAGGCCTATTCCATGAATTTGATTTCTCCCTTAACAGAAATCGGTAAAGAAGGAACATTCAATTTGTTTGCAACCTCAAATTCTAAAATTTGCTTAAATTTGCTTACTATAAAAATATTGCACTTACTTTTGAATTTCTTCCATCAACCAGTGACAGTTGTTAATTATGAATGTTACTTACATTTTTCAATACCACATTGTATTATTTTCATAAAGTAGGCTCTGGGGTAGTATTAAGAAAGATGAAACCAGGCAAAGCCATAGGCCCAGGTTGTATATCAGTGGAACTTTTATAAGCACTTGTAGACTATGGAATTGATAAGATTGCAACATTACATTACTCAATGAAATCTATGAAATAGGTTTGGTTCCACCAGGCATCTCCAAGTCTATTTAAAGCACTGCCAAAGAAACCATGGGAAACAGAGTGTGAATTACACATAAGAATCAGTCTTGTGATCAGTCATATCACCAAAATACTTTTGAGAATTATTATGATGCGAGTCAGAAACAAAATTAAACCAGAAATAGTAAAGAAAGACTGTGACTTTATGGAGGGAAAAGGTACAACAATTGCTACCTACATCCTTCAAACTATAATTTAAAGAGTTTTGGAAGTACATAAAGATATATACCTGTGCTTCATTGACTATACCAAGGCATTTAACATATTACAACTTGATGAGATAATCACATAACTAACAAGTTGAAGACAGGTGGAAAAGATCTACGAGTGGTCAAAACATGTGCTGGGAACAGATAGCAGCAAGATACCCTGGATTTAAAGCAGGAAGGCACAAAGTGAACAACTTGAGATACACCATTGACACTATTAACTGCAGAAAATGAAGACTTTGCAACGAATACTACACATTGTGTAATAAGAAAGCAGAAAGAAAGAGTTGGAATTGAACAGGAAATATTGGTCATCAGCCAAAGCAATTTGTGTCCTCAGATCAACATCTTAATCAACAGGAATAAAATCAAGCTATGGACACAACAACATTGAATTTACATCAAGAATAGCACAGGCAAGAATGTCTTCTGAGAATGAAATCAGTACTAAGAAATAAATACATCTCCATCCACACAAAAAGAAAAGCCCTGGAGTGGTATATTGAACCCATTCTGATGGATGTGAAGCTTGGACAGTTTCAAAACAGCTACAAAAGAATCTGGAGACAACAGAAATGTGGGTCCTGTGGAGAATGCCACAAATCTCATGGACTGCAAAGAAATCAAAAGTGTTGCGAGAAGCTGACACAACAAGATCACTCATGAATAGAATACATAAACGTGCAAACACCATGCAACTTTTCTTGGCAATGAAAGGGAAGGGAGAAACTGAAACATCTTGTGATAACTAGAGTGATTGAAAATGCTGCAGGAGAAAATAGCGAAAATAGATTTTGAAGGGACTTACAAAGTGGTTACATGTAGGACAAGTAACCTATACAGTACACTAAAAGCAATAAAGGATTGAGATGCTTGGAAGGTTATGGTTGCCTACACTAAAAAAGCAGGGCACATGATTGAGGTACTCTCAAATAATAATTGACTTCGATTCAAGTTAAAAGCACAAATAGATTTTTTTTTTTTGCAAGAAGACATTATGTAAAGGAACTTAGAGAACAAAGAAAGTTTTTGCTACTAAACAATATCATAGGGAGTCAACTTAAAGGACATTGCAGCAGTGACCAGTTTCACAAGTGTCTCCATTATGGTCCATTATGGATTAAGATAAATTTTTAAGTTTTCAAAATTCAAATGAAAGGGCATGAGCTTAGCTTAATGTAAATTATATGCTATCAGAAATATTTCAATTAAAATGAGGAAAAAAACATAATTCAGAGGAAGCTGCATCAAAGAGATGTTACTTTTTTTTTTTTTCTTTATTTTTCAGCTTGAACCCATCACATTCACAACCATGTGTCATTCAAAAAATTCTTGAGACACAATTTTTTAAATGTAAACTTTATTTTATTAAAATATATTTAAATTCTAATATTAGCTTTGTTTTCTCAGCAATATAACAAAAGGTTTGCTCTGCGAAATAAAATCCTTATTTTTTAAGGAATGCCATTAGTTGAATCTAATCTAAATCAATACAGGTATCCGATTATGTTGTTTGTAAACTGTATGACATAACTCACAATATACTTTATGACAGATTGGAATAAAAAAGAAAAACAACAAACAAACCCAAAACTTTGAAGCCTTTCTTGGAAAAATTGACTAATAGTTACACATTAGTAATCAGCAAATCATGATCCAAGTACGTCGCACAAAACAATGAGCAATATTTTATTTGTCAGGATTTGAGGTAAACTAGATCAAAATTAAGATTGGTAATTGATGTATAAGAACTGCCTAAGTAAATCTTCATTATTACTGAATTTGAACTTATACGTCACCCAGCAACTTGCACAACAGAAGACAAATTTAAGAAGAAAAAGTACTAACTTATCCACTGATTAGAATGTTCAAACTAGACTGAATGGATTTATTTCAAAGTCCTTAAAATGTTTTTTAAAGTTTTGGCTGATTATCTTTTACTGAGAAAATATTTTTGTTGATGCTTAAAAAATGTTTCTAAATCAATTCACATAGAAAGCAATGATATTTTACAAAGAATTTTACCAAATAATTTGATTCACAAGCTTTGCCTATCTTCAGTAAACAGTGACCAATGATACTATGATATTAGCTTTTAATTGAATTGGTTGCTGTTGATTGATTTGCTAGAGAATGCTGAAAGCTGAGTCATGCTGTAGGGTATGTTTTGATAATTCACTGAAGAATTCATTGTGAATAAGGGCCAATACTTAAGTTTTTTTTTTCTGCTAATTTCATTCCCCATAGTCCCTTACAATGGAGGGAAATGAGTTGATTGACTTAATTAGGTGCAGGTTACATAGAGCTTTAACATTTGTCTTGTCTCAGCCTGTCCTTCTTATGTATATATATGACTTTTTTACATTGAACGTCAGCTTGACTGTATACTATTTAATGATCCAGGCAGCTAGTAGTAAATGAGCTCACATTTTATGACCAGTGAACATAACAATGTATTTGTGTATTTTTTTTCTCTCAAAATTTATTTTCCTTTGAAAAGTACCAAGGATAATCACATCTGGTCCCTAGTTAAATTTTATTGTATTTTGATATCAAATATCAAATCATTCATTTCTGTATGTATCGCACAAAAATGCTTTTTATATCACTTACACAGCTTGATTAACCATAAGTCTTCACACTCTGTGCTTCTGTATCCATCACCTTTGCCGTTTTCTCACTAGATTCAGAGCTTGAACACTCACAAGGGATCACCAAGCTCCTGCAGCAAGACATAAGCTGGTGGCAGGATAGAACTGCTATCCCAAGGGCCCATAAGGCCAATGGAGGTAGAAAACTTAGTGCTTCGGCTTCATACATTTAGTTTGATAACAGTTCTCTTTTAGTAATGATCCATTTTGTTAATTTTCACGACATAAAGTTATCTTCATTAGTTCCAGAATTTTTTTTTATATAGTGTCCATCGGCAGCTTTGGTAGAATCCCTAATGTCCTTCGAAGTTTTTTTTTTCATTTGCATTTTTCTAATAGAAAATACTGCTCATTAATGTATCTAAAGTAGTAAAGGTGAACTGACTAAAAGCTAAATCCTTGATTTGATTATATTATCATAGCAGATTTCACAATTTTGCAAAGGGATTTAAATATTAAATATTATCAACTAATTTGATATAAATTTTTCCAAATCCCAAACTTCAACATCAGACTCATTATGATCATAAGAGGAAATATCTTTTCCCTGAGAATTCATCAGGGTGACGTGTTTCTTTTGAGTTCGTATCATAGGCCTAAGGTGTGGTGAGCAGTGCTGCAAAAACTTACATTTGCACTAATTTTATAGTTTTAACAAGATGTCAAGCTAAGAAAAAACTAAAATAATAATTTAGTCAAAGGAGCGTTTTATTAGAAGTAAAATACTGTTAGATAGTAAAGCAAAGTTTACCTGGCCTCTGTACTCTTTGTTTGCTTCTTGCTTGTAAGAATATATGGCCTGAGATTTTTAGACTCATGTCATAAATAACTGTTTTGAGCTATAGGGCTTCAAACATAAAAAAAAATCCAACTTTCAAGGTTGCCCCACTTTTTAGCTTCTCATGAACAATCAACTATTTTTCTATCATGAGGATTCAAAGCCCAAAGCAACTTTTATTATGATTTGGGGTGTTTTTGTGAAGATATCTGCAACTGTGCATGAAAACTTTCCCTAATTTTATGCATAAATTTCTGTTTCTCAATCCCAAACCTTGTTTAGATTTTGAGTCATCCCCGCCAAATATTAAGATGTTTTAAAAAAATCCAAACTGTTTTACGCAGGGAATTGATTGAGCTCTCATAAAATATGGGAATCACAATTTGTCCAGACTAGTCATTGAGACTAAAAATTGCGGGCAACCTCACAATTTTGACTCACACATACATATCTCACAAGAACTTCTCCATATTAAATGATTGTGATATTTTTTGCATTGGCTCAAACTGTCTCAATGTTCAACTGTCATGAAAGCTATTGCCTTTTAACACAGCAAACATTTCCCACTTGAAATCTGAATGTTGCTTTGCTTTTGTGTCAAGGTTCATCTTTTGCTACATCCTCGAACATAAACATTCCAAATATAACCCACACACAATGAAATAATTTTTTTTTTATAAATCATCGACAACATAAAACAATATAGTAAAGTATTTTTACTCTTTTCATTGTAATTATGAAATGAACCCATGTCTATGTTACATCACAGATATTAGGCCTGAGGGGCAAAAAGATGTTTCCCGTCAAACTCTGAATGTCAATCCTGATCTCCAAAAGGCTGGAAATGGTAATAGTGAAAATCAAGCTAATGAGTTTGTTGCTGATCACCCAGACCTGCTTTCTGTCCCTGAGGGGGAGGCAAATCATCCTGACACTCCAGGTACTCCAGGCACAGAGGAAGAGTGGGAAGAGGTTGAGGCAAGAGCAAGTAATTCAGGGTGAGCAAACTTATTTGTTTTGATACACGGGTATCTTGCTATAATAAAAAAAATGGTTCAGCACAATGTTTGCCATGACTTTGAACGTGTTTCAATACTTTTTTTCATGAAGTTAAACAGTTTGTGAAACAAATAAATCATGAGAAATTGCTTTGAAAGTTCTTCAATGGTCAGGGGAAATCGATGCAAAAAATCTGAAATCACCATGTTGTAAACAGGCTTTATTAAAAAAAATATTCAACCTGATTGATTTTTGTTTAACAGGCTATAGACTCGCACCTGAAGGTTTTTACTTGACCTCACTGTTACCTCAATGATCTTAAAGTTGATGGTATTACATTAGACATTTCATATTCCTAAAACTTTGTAGTTTTACTCACTCCAGTTTGATTTAAAATTGGCTATATAGCGACCCTAAAAGGTAATAAAAATAATTATGCAAGTACAGCCATGATGTTGTTGGTATGGAGGTACTTCGCATTTAGCCTGCATAGTTATTCCACCCTCTCAACATTCTACATACTGATGCACTCTCTCCACATTTTTTCAACTTCAGGTCTCACAGTGGTCAATCAGGGGGATCAATCAGTGACAGTGAGACGGAGAATGAGGAAGAGTTCTGTGATACCTCAGATGAGCCTGCAGAGGTAACCTGGCATGTATTGCCAACTAGATATCTGTGCCTTTGAAGCTTTTCCTTTTCATGATATTGTTATCTTCAATTGATATAAATAGGTCATGCTTCATCACCTTTCATTGTGAACTGATAGATATTTATATATCACTTCTAAACCTTTTTTTTTCATTTGTTTGATTTGGGCTTTAAAAAAACCAGTAACATAATTATCATTTTAACTCAAAATGTACATTTTCGGAAGTTTTAAGTTTTTATTGCAGGTGTGGATTGCTTTATTCAATATCTTTTTTCTTTCTACTATTGCACACTTTAAGTACATATAGATATAATTAATCCTGTTACAGTTTTTTTTTTTTTTAAATAGAGTCTCTTTCCTATGTGATTCACCCAAATTTGCTGGCTTATTTAGGCCATAATTATTGGTTCTTTTTTCTAAACATTTTGAACTTAAAATGATCCAAGATAACTGCGATATTGGCTTATATCTCTCTCTATTTGTATCTCTTTCACTTTCTCTCTCGTTCTCTCACTCTCTCTCTCTCTCTCTCTCTCACTCTTTCTCTCTTGCACTCAGCCTCTCCATCTATTTCTCCCTCTTCTTACTCTGATATACATATAAGACCCTACAGTGGTGCTCATTTTTATGATAGTATTACAATACAGCTGCATGAAGTCTTGATTCGGTCAGTGAAAAGAAAATTGTCACACTTCCCATCCATAGAGAGACACACACATACATACAGATTTGATATCTGTGTTAAAATGTTGCAATTTGAAAAAGATCTTGAGTTCCAAGGTTTTTTTTTTTATTTTGCATTCTTTAAATTTTTATATTATTCATTTGCTAAATTATTTGTTATTATTTATTTTTAATATATATATATATAAATTTATCACATTACTTTTGATTTTCTCTTTTTTCATCTGTGTGGGAATCTCTAGATTGTTTCATTAAGTTGTTTTTGTGGCTAAGGAGAAAGCTGATTGAGTTGAAAAGTACTTATTATTTTATTTTCTTTTGATTGGGTCTTGCAATTTTGCAATTAGGTTGTTGCATAGCACAATGTCAAGGATAAATAGTAAGTTTCATGAACTTAGTCAAATTTCATTGAGATAGATATCTAGATCTTTTAAAAGTATTAAAGCTTCAGGAGATATTTTGAAGTTTTCTAGACCCAAAACTTCACTCATGTATCCCCAGACCATTCATCCACAAGATGCATCGACTGTGTTACCACATTATGAGCAGACAACCCAGGTTGTCACTTTTACACCTGTCAGCAGTGCTGTAGCTGTCATCAACACCAACAAATTGGTATCATCAACATCAGCAACCTCTACAGCGATGGCAAAATCTGTGCACTTTGATGAGCATGATGGTGCAATGACCTCTAAAATAGTATTACAGAAGTCAAGTAGCCCACTTACCAGTACCAGAGGAGTAGTGTCCGACAGTCTCCTTGTAAACCATTCTCCACAGACTGGAAATCTTATGGATATTACCTCTGCCAATCTCTCTGAGGGGTGCTTAGAAGGTGAATTGAATCTTATTGTCAAGTTCGAAATGAAACATAGGAAATGAATTAATGAACAGAAGTAATGTAGAGACAGTGAATCAGATGAAAATAAATTTTTATCTTTTTTACCATTAAATGACCCTTTCACAGCAAGCTTCTGCCAAGAGGAATTTGTTTACATCTTTTGGCAAAATTATCCTCTAGTTACTGATTAAATTTAGGGTTACAAGTTCTTTTTTTTAACATCTTTCATTGCCCTTTACAGTTTCGTCTGTGGGTAATCAGACCATGATGTGGGACTCATCCTATGATGCTGGAGTGGGTACAAGTTCACAGATGGACATTTCTGTGTGTAGAGGTGGAGAAGGGGATGAGGGAGACAGAAATAAGCAGGCTCGGACAGGATCTGGTGGCCATTTTGGGAGAGATGGGTTGCCGCCTGGCAGAGGTTGGCCTTCTTCTAACTTAAATTAATCATCATTGTCTCATATTGTAATTTTAGAGAGTAGAAGACAAGCCTAGGCTGATATAAACACTGCTTAGTCTGTACCGTTCTCCTTTGCATCCTTGCAAATAAGTGGTTTCTCTTTCATCAGAGATGTTACATTTCCGGGAATTCCTGGAATTCCGGGTCTGAAAATTTCTTCGAGGAACAGATTGCTGCTATCACAAATAACAATAAAAAGAGAGCAGCAGAAGATATCAGTCTCTTGGAGCCACCGGCCCCAAAGAGATTGAAGTAATCTCTACATCCCCCTGTTGTACATAGCTGTACATAGTGTAAATAGATGTGAGTAATAGTATTTTGTTAAATTTTATTCTATCTAAATCTTGAGTATTAAATCTTCTACAGGACCTGGAAAGCCCATTTTAGTAGTTTATAATGACAAAAAGTTCTCAGCTTCCGTGGGACACGCCCCATGGACCTCCCTCCATGGCCATTCTCATTTTTCAGGAAATTTGGGATCTTGGCTGTGGCATCTCTGTTTCATACATCCAATATATTGCTTTGTAAATTCAAACCACAAAGGGAAGTCCGTGTTACAGTTACCACACACTGTGCTGAGGGTCACAAACTACCAACTGTACCAACACAAAAGCTTAGAATATCAACTACAAATACTATAACAGATTCATCCACTCAATAGCTTACCGTGAAAATGTAAAAAAAAATAGGAAAATAGTGGTAACAGTTGACAAAACATTGAAGTAAACGGGGATACAAACGAAAGGTTAGTAGGAAGTACAAACTTCCCTGCTTTGAAATAGGCTATGCGCTGGTATTTATATAGCTAAAGAAGTGGAAAATAAAACTAGGGGCTTGTATCCCTAGTGAACAAAAGGAGAGAGAAGTTTATAAAAAGGACTAGGAAAGAATGAAACATCAGGGAGGCATGAACAACTTTGAAAGAAGAACATGTCGCTTTTGTTCCTGATCTCATTAAGTTTATTTTAGATGTTCTCGAAACATATGAAAAGTGGGATAGTTATGATGACAGTACAATGGTGGTATTCCAGATGACTATATGTAATATGGAGGGTGGTGATCAGTTAGCACTGGCTAGCTCTCTATGATTTGGACATTAAATGGCTATATGTTTAAAGTTTCTGGATTAAACCAACCAAATAAAAGTTGTTTTGAAAGTGCTACTCATTCTGTGAACTTGTAAGAATTTTAGAACACAATTGTCATTCCTTTGTTTTTTTTAATGAATTTTTTTCAAAAACACCCTTATTAATTAGATAGATAGAGAAATATACTTAATAAAAGAAAATGACCATGTGAACAAATCATGGAATTCATATACCAGTTGAGGTCATGTTTCTATCTTTTTATAGAATTAAGTTTTAAAGCTCTTAAATTTAAAACAATTTGATCGTTATTGTTTTAATTGAGGCATCTCTGATATTATTCGTAACGGATTGCGTTGATCAACAGCCATTCCATTAGCGCTGAACTAACAGATACGGTAGCAGACAGCTCTGAATAAACAGTGGCTTTTAATGTACAGCAATGAATTGGGACATTTAGCGAAATAAACTCGGAGATAAGTCCTCAATGACATGAATAAAACACATGTACTCTATTAATTCATGATGTTAGCCCCTTCAAATACAAAAGGATTACAAAGAAGTCGTGATCATTATGCAAGCAGACCTGGCCTTATCCTACCTATTGTACACAAAATCCCATTCCAAATCTCATTGACTGCTCTTGAATAAAAAGTAATCTCATTGGTTACTTTTTTGGAATTCTTACCAACGAAGTTATATCCATTCATAAAATGATGAAATTGTCTAGTATCTGAGGGCTGCAGTGGGTAATAATGGAAGGGGGGGGAACCTTATTTACTGCCAGCAAGTGTAGAAGACAAGAAGTCTATGTTTAAGAACTGCGCTTATGTTTGAATGTTAGAGCCATATTTTTAAATATTTTTTTCCACAGTTTTGGTGTCTAACTCTTCCTCCAATTTATTTTTCAAATGTTGAGTAAAAAAAAATTTTTTTCTGAAGTATTTTGATTATTTCCTTACCTCTAGGAGGTAGTGACTTAAGCAGTGGAGTAGGTGGGTCTGGAAGCAGGAGAGGTTTATTCCCTGGACCGGGAGGAGGTGGGGGTGGGGGCAGAGGAGGGCCTGGAATGGCAACAGACGATCGCAGCCCAGCTGATCTCAATGAACAAATTGTGGTCACCTTGCTCCGGCTGCAGCATGACATGAGTGGAGTTTTGAACAGGCTGAATAGCCTTGAAGCCCTTGTGAAGGAGGGACGGGCGGTAAGTCCTTTTTTTTTGTGTGTTCAGTTATATTATTTTGCCTGAAATTTTGAGTTAACAAATTATTAGGTTGTCTTTTGTTTACACCAGAAGGCAGGATACGTATAAAAGGGTTGCTTGAATTTATAAGTTTTATTCATTAATCATCGCTTGAGCAACAATAATGAAAGTTACCGATCAAGTTAACTTATCCAAGTCTCAAGTCAGGAGAATAAAGCAATGCAAGGCATCACTGAGACAGTTTCAGCACTCACCAAGTATTTTGGGCAAGAAAAGAAAATGGGATCAGGAGCAAAATTACGTTGGAGGTGCTTTTTTCATACACCTGGGAAATTGAGAAAACTCAGATTATCGGGAAAGGAAGTTTTCTCCCCAAGTTTTCCCATTAAGCGGGTCTGACTGTAGTATACAAATGAAAAAAAGCTTCAAGATCGGAGGCTCATTATGGACTTTGTGAAAAATTCTTCGATGTATCAATCAATTTTCCCTTTCATATTTTTTTCAGCTGTAAATATGTAAAAACATGTACTCTTGATATTTTGTTTGTCTCTTTGCCCCTCTCTCCCTTGCATGCTTAAAATTTTATATGAATAAAGTCGAAAAATTAAACTATTAATAAAGGCAACATTACATACAACGCTAAAATTCTCATTCTAGTCATATGGAGAATGTTTCCCAGTTTCCACTTGATTTAAAATGCAATAAAACAAAGAATCTAGTACACATTACACACACAGAGGCTTGAGATTACTTATTTATTTATTTTTTTTTTTTTTTTTTACATATCTTCAACGTATCAAGGAGATTAAAGTTGTTTCTAACCTTTCCACTTGATGTTTGTTTTGCCCAATCAATTTCCTTCACATTGAGAAATTAAGGATAGTAAAGTTTTGTCTTGGACAGTCATAATTTGAAATGTGATTAAAAGCTTATCAACTATTACTTGAAAGTTTAACAAAATTAAACAGCCCACTTTTGGGATATAGTTCCTTTAAAACAGCAGCTGTACGGGCCAACTTAAAAAGTGGAAAGCTACTTCAATCATACAGCGAAACACATGCATATTTTGATAATTATCTTTTTCATTTATATTTTTTTTTCTCCTGTGCAGGAAAGAGAAAAGAAAGCAAAGGCAACGAGGGTATGAAACTTCTTTATATTTGTTTTACTTATCTTGAATATGAGAAAATTGACAATGTTACTGGAATTTTTACTATCGTATCCATACATCAGGAGGAATTTTGTGCCCCGCATTTTAAGTAGGCCAAAAAATAAAAATGATTTGTAATTATCCGCGCATAAATGGTGACAAAAATACCCTACATTTTTTATGCAATTAACCTGCTTACACCTATCTGTACAACAGTAGTGGCAAAAAATCACCCCACCTCTACTGTGTGTAATAAATCGCGATCCTTAGTTGGAATTGTTAATGTCTGGGAATTGGTATTGGCCGAGTCATAGTTGCTGTTCCATAACCACTTTTTGGCTACCCATTCAATTCTTTGAGATAACCAAAAGGTTCTTTACAAGTAAAGTTTCAATCTATGTGGTATTGAGGAATACTAAAAATTTCAGCAGCAAATTCTCGTTATGCATCGTCTTTAATCAAATAAAAATGACTCACCCTATATATAGGGAAAGGGTTAATCCATCTCAATGGTCGAAGCATTGGCATATTCTGTCTTGTTGCTCATGCCAACATTTTCTGATCAAAATTTCTTTTTACCTAAATTAATCCAGAGAATCCTTTTTACTGCATACAAACATAATGTTTGAATGTAGTTTTTCTGTGAAGATGAATCATGTTTCCTCATCTGTTACTTCTATATATCCAGGGATGGTGGCCCTTGTCTGAACTGTCTTTCAAGTCGGCCTTGATAATCTTCGGCTGGCCACTTTTAATTCAATTAATCCTCTTCTGCATCAATCGAAGAAAACGGTGAGTGCTTAGATTGATATCAATTTGAACATGAAATATTCAGTAGTTTTCTTTGTGATACCATTTATATTTTTAGACAAAAATATTTTTTTTATTTCTACAGATCAAATTGAAATGCTAAATGGTTATTGATTTCTAACTTTATATTCTATGACTTAGTAGAACAAAAAATAATGATTTAAAGTCCAGCATAAGATTTATAAGAAAGCAACTGGCATGTGTCAATATTAAATATATTCTGTGTAAGATAATCTTTGTTTCGACTTGATGATGGAGTGTCCTTTTTCAGTAGAAATCATTCTATGAGCAGTGATAAATTGCAATATATACTTCGAACTTTCCTCTTGCTTAAAATTACTTGGTTTCTATACAAATAAAGCCAATTATTTTGTCTTCATCTGCAATGAACACAGTGCTTTTAATTTTACAGACGTCACATGTCGTAATCAGCCTGTACCTTTTCATACATGAGGAGCTTGAACAGAGAAGAAAAACTGAAGCAATGTCAAGGCTTTCAATAACTTTGATCAGAGAGCTTTTCTTCAAGTGTGCCTTCTCTGTGTTATCAATGTTACATTTTAGGATGAAACTTCTCTTCTCATCATATTTTCCATAACTTTTTAAGCTTCTGTCACTGTGTCAGATTAAAACAATGGCCTTTGTTTTCTCTTCACTAATTAAATGGCGCATGAGAGAGAGAGAGAGAGAGAGAGAGAGAGAGAGAGAGAGAGAGAGAGAGAGAGAGAGAGAGAGAGAGAGAGAGAGAGAGAGAAGATATTTTTTTTTGTGTGGGGGGTGAAATGATATTCATCGGTCAATGTGAATAAAATAAAAAGATAAAAAGAAGGCCAAGTGAATTTTTATTCTGTTTATTTTTGACACATGCAAAACATTTTTTGCAGACTATTGTAATTGAAGATAAACATTGATCTCCTTTAAACATGATAAGCTAAAACAGGCACATTATCAATATGAGCTACTCTGTATTCATTTTGTAATACTATATCATTCTCATTAAGATCAACTTCTTCTTCACTGATGGAACTTGATAGATCTATGACTAGATCTATGACTCAAATTTTGAGCAGCTGACCTCTGATCAAGAGTAACGAAAACTTGACTCAACAATATATGATTTAAAGAATTCACTGAAATGGATAGAAGGACTTGATTGTCAGACTGGTTCAGGGGCAGTTTTCGCCTTACCATAATGATATTACTGATAATTTTTTAAAAAAGCTGAATTAATTGAAATCACCACTCGTCACTTCAATCTTTTCAATGCGACACAGATGAGCAAAATAATAATAGATTTTCATTTATCTAGATTGGTGTGAAACAGAAAGTATTCCAATGACTCAATTTGAGGAGAAAGGCTTTTTTAAAATATAAATTACTAATAATACTATTATTAACTAGATAATACTCTACTTTGGTTTTGCTTAGGAAAGGAATAGACTGGCTGGCAATTGTAAAAATTTTCACCTTGACATGTTTTTAAATGAGATTTCTTTCATGTAAAGGCCAGGCTGGGTCTTGCAAACTAATAAATTGTGTATTGCTGTGGAAGAGCCAGATCATGCATCATTCATACTCTTGTTTGTCGATAAACATTCCAGAATTTTTATGATAGGCTTTTATGCTAAAACTAGTCTATAAGGGTAAGAAATTAAAAGCATGTTCTAAAATAACAACTTAAAAGTGAAAAGAATGAAAGGAAAGAATTATTTTCTTCATTATTTGTTGATATCTTTGAGTCAAAGATTTAAAGAAATTATCTGAAAAGTTACACAAGATTAAAAGTCTTAAAGACTGAAAAATCATTTTCTTTCTTATTGTGATTTTAGATCAACTTTTAAAAATTAATGATGTCCTCGGTTTTAGGTTATTAAATGTCTTGTATTTTTACATAGTCTGCCATGTTTTTTTTTTTACTATGTGTGTGCAATTTTATATTATCTTATGCATTTCAAAATGTTTTATCCTAAAATGTAACAAAGAAAAGAATTACTGATGTCTTTCAGGCAAATGCCATTTGTTAGAGTTCAATTTTCTTTTAACATAAACAAATTATGCAGAGGTGGACATTTTAGATGAAAAAAAAAATTGGTTATCAAATCTATTAATTGAATGTGTAATTCAGAAGTGCGGACAATGTTATCTTAATCAATTTGCTTTTTGAGAAATTTGTAAGTGGTCTTGCGTTTGGAAAAATATTAAATGTAATTTGAATGCAACTAGTCTTAATTAATTTGAAAGTGTGAACCTTTCTTAAATGTAAAATAAACTTTTGAATTATTTTTACTTAAAGCTTTTTGACTTTTGGCTCTTTAGAACAAATCTAAATATCAGCCATATCTGCATTAGATAAATTCATTTTTAGGTTTGTTGAATAAACGCTTAGGTGTGTAGATGATATGCGTACTGAATAAATGGGAAGCTTAAATTATGCTTTGATCACTTCAAATATCTAAGATCAAGCTTTGTCAGGCATTTTTTAAAATAATTTTCGGTCTCTGCCATTTATTTTATGCTATAGAAAAACATTAATATTTGTAACCGCAACTTTTAACTTTCATGTGACCTTTATAATTATTTGGTTCATTTTGATCAATTAATGTTTTTGAATATGGTAGATGAACGTTAAATCATATATTTGGCATTTGGCCTAAAATATGGTTGTCTTAAGAATTTTCATAAAGTTTTTTCATTTTTTTTGTTTATGTTTTTTTTTTTTATAATTAAGCAAGGACTCATAATTTTCATTAATTTCGTCTGTCAACTTCTCCTGATGAGTTGTGTGTAAAATTTTATAGTATATTTTTCTCCTTCCTCTTCATATCATTTAAACGTTATAAAAATAAAAAACAATATTCATATGATAAATATCACTTGCTTTAGCCCTCTTGAAAGGTCAGAAAAAGGATTGACCACTAACTCATTTGGACTAGGTGCAATACTTTTCATGAGGATGAGGACTATGGTTCCTGAAAGTATATTTCATATTTGAAAACCATCTGCTCAATACATTTTTATTGAAACTCAAAGTAAGTGTCCCAAACAAGAACAGTCATTTAACTGTTTTTTTTTTTCAAAACTAGACCAGGCCTGCTTCCTCAAAATTAAAAACAAAAAAAAAATGCTATTAAGTAGCAGAAACAGTATTGAATAAACGTTGTCGACTTTTAAAATATAATTATCCAGACATTGTTTTAAGTCAGTGAGGCCACCAATTTAGCTTAAAAAAGTTAAACCTTGATGCTTAGCTTTATTTATTTTAGATTGAAAAAAAAGAAAGCAATACTTAGCGCAACTAAATTTGAACAACCAAATTACAATCCAATAGAGTGAGGAAAGATTATTGCACTAAATGAGAAAACAAAATCAGAGCAAGAAAGTCCGACCAAAACTGATATTAGTGACAAGGCTAGGCCACACTACCTCTCTAAACATGATAATTCCATGTCTAGGAGGCAGGCAAATGTAAACAAATTTGAATATGCTTCCATATCATAAGACCCACAACAGCTTAGTAAACAATCTTCAATAATGCAGTCACCCAAAGGCTTGGTACAACCACCTATCAAGTCCCCAACCCATTTCTTTAAAAATAAAATTCCTCACATTGATAAAAAGAAGTTGTGTCAACACATTACGATAAATATACTTCAATATGTATTATTGTATACCTTGAGGAGCAGAAATCATACGTATGATCTCTTTGAAGTTACTGGTATTTTTAAGTCTTTAAGGGTTAGTGCGGATAAAAATGTCAAAATCTCTCACTGGATGGAAAGTAACTTTCTACATGTTATACTTGGCCCACATGTGTGGTTGAACTGATTTAAAAAAAACAAAATATAACAAAAGCTTCCCTAACTGATTTGATTGCCATGGAGAAGGTTGCTACATTAGAAAACGAGCATTAAAGCTTGAAACACAAAAACTGGAAAAATGATCCACATGTATGATATCACTTTAAAGGTTTGTAAATTCAAGGACAAACACAATTCTAAGGTTGCAAGTTGATTAAAGGACTTCATAATTTTTTATGATTTTTCTTTTTTAAAATTCTTTTTTTCTTTGGTTAGGTGGGTGGGAGGGGATATTATGTTGCAAATTGTATAGTTTTGGGAACATTTTTAGGATGAAATATCAATGAGAAGAAAGTAATATCAACCTTATTCAGTGGGTGGATATTTGGGAGGCAGAAGGTCAGTATTATTAATGTTTTTAAAATCATATAGTGTAACTTTAAGGTCGAAATTACATATTTTTTTATGTTTGCTACAGAAAGTGGGTATAACCTTGATATTGCCTTTGTTTTACATTTCGAAAAATATAAATCTCTCTCTCTCTCTCCCTCTCTAAGTCTTTGTATGTGAAGAAAATAAGCTCGTTTAAAGTGTCAGTAATAAGTAATATAAATTTTCTTGAATGCTGTTTTGGAGTTTTAAGAAGTTTTACTCACCTTTTTTTGTATAACGAAACAAAAAATAGGGACATTTAATTTTATTTGAAAGAATATATATATATATATATATATATATATATATATAGAGAGAGAGAGAGAGAGAGAGAGACACACACACACACACACACAGGAGAGAGTGCATTTTATTTTCTCTGAACTGAAATTGTGTGGCATAATGTGGATGAAAGAGCGTGAAAAATGTAAGAAAATTTAAAATGTCTTATTTGTTACATTTCTGCTTTCACTGAATAAAATTTTGTATATTTAAAAGTGGAATTCCAGATACTGTATCAATATGTCAAACAAAAAAAATAAATAAATTACTCAGAAATAAAATCTGTAAATCTTCAAGTTTCTTATTACTGCTGATGCATTACTGACGGATAACATTTTTTGCTTTGTCAGTTTTTGTGTTTCTTATTGTCCCTATTCAACTTCAAAGATATTTAATGAATTTAATAACTCAGAGTCATAATGCAATATTGGCACATACAACATCCGTTTAGTTATTTCAAAATTACATCTACACATGCATCTATAAATTGTTGTTGAAATAGCCCATTCAGAACAATGTAATTTCGAGGAAAAATCTTACTTTGCGTCCACTTCTTGCATCATCATATTTTTTATTTGTTTGTTTGCTTATTTTTTTTTTTTGTGTGTGTTGGACATTCTGGAATAGACTTAGGGCTAGGGGACCACGAAGTGCTTGTTTGTTGACTCATCAGATGGAGATCCTGGATCGGTGGACGCTGACCTCTCGGTCTCCTTTGTCTGGACTGACCCCTCGGGGCAGCAGGCATTGCTGACTCAGGGCTTCAGAGATTTAGATCTCATCTACGCTGGTCATTGGGTTTCGACGCAGTCAGGGACATCATCTTGGTCGACATGTCTGCTTAAAAAAAACAAAAAGCGTTGACTCTGGCATCAGGCGCACTCTGGTCCTTGTGAAGGTTCTACCAGACTCTCCCTCGATGGCGTGAGATATATTGTATATATTCCTCTCTACTCTTTGTGGCTTTCAACCAGGAGTGTTTGGGCTTTAGAAGTAGACGGGCTGATTCTAAGTGAGGGGCTTTAAGTCTTTTGCCCTCTTGTCAAAATGCTGTTTGGTTATCTGCATTCTCCTGGCTGGTTGGGGCTGATATCTGACCTCGTTGGTTTCAGCAGTGCCGGGACTAAAGTTCTCAACTCTCTTTGAAACATCTGTGTGGCGGGGCAGGGCTGTACGTTCTCGGTGTGTTCCTCAATTCCACCAATCCTTTAAACTTACATATCTTCGTGATTGCACAGACAGCGTTTCATAAAAGTGTTAATAAATGTATTTTTAATTGTTTTGACGGCTGCCTCTGCTTGCCCCCTTTTTTAGATGTTGATGGGGGTGATGGCTTCCTCTAGGTAATGCTTCATTCTTCCATGAAGCGATGGATATTTCTTGAGGTGTATTGTAAACCTCAGTCCGATGTAAGGACTTTGGGTACACAAAGTCCAGCGAAATGAGATTCCATCCCTTGGTAGCTGCGCCAGGGCTTGTTGTCATCAGATTGTCTGCAAGTACTGGGCAATGTTCAAATAGGTCACTCTCTACTTTCTCCCATGGTTTTTGTCCTGTCTCATGGGGTCTCTCTGGTTCTTTGGCTTGTTTTCTTGACATGTTTCGCAGGCATCTACCATTCTTTTATCAGGCCTGAATTTTTTTGTCCTTAAAACAGCCTTAAAATTCTTTGTTCTTGTTCATCATTTATAAATGTATTGTTGAGAAACTACAAAAAAAAAAAAATGATTTACTCCAAGCTGTCTAACAGTTACGTCCAGTTTAGATAATCTGAAACTCTGCAAAGGATGGGATGTTAACTAGTCACTAGGCACTTTTCAAATAATGCTTGATTGATACTCAGTCATACTGTGACATTTAATTTATGCTAATGCTAATATGTAAAAAAGTTTTTTTTCGATGAACAAAATAATTTTAGACCTGTATTTTTTTTGTGGAAAAAAAAACTTCATCTTATGTATTAATTTACTTCAAACGTTCAAAACGGCTTATATAATTTTTACACTTTATATTTTTGGACTGAAACTTAGGTCAGATCTGAACTTCAAGTTCAATACGAGTACAAAGTAAGACATTTATATGGCCTGACGTGGGCAAATCTGCAGAGCAGATAACATGCTTACAGTTTAAGATATAAATGATAAGACTGATTTTTTTTATTTTGTTTAGAGCTTCATAATTATTGAATAAACTACAAAAAAAGTAGAGCAGCTAGCTCTAAAAAACTATTCATGAAAAGTGTCCCACTCTTCTCTCAATAATATGAATAGAAGATGGTAAATAATTATAATTTAAAGATACTGCTGCCGAGATTTAATTTTTTTCAACCAGTTTTAACATTTTTGCATTACTTCAATCTCCTTTTTCTCATTACCCACAAAAAAAAAAAAATCATACCCTGATAAAAGATGTGAAGAAAATGACATTGGCCTACTTCGTTTATTAATATTATTAATAATGCTTTTTTGGGACTAGGTCTACTTTTCTTTTAAACTGTGTGCTTAACCCAGCCTAAAAGAAGGGTATTCATTTAAGTTCTGAATTTCCTTTTTTTGTTTTTTTTTTTTTGTTTTAAACAATTATCTCACTATATAATCATGTTTGATGATTAAGTTAAACCAAGTTAAACACTTGATCTTTCTGTACATCTTTTTTTTTTTTTTTACCTCGCCCTCGGCGAAACATCTCGCCTCTGGTAACAGAATCGTGATTTTAGCATTACGCGTCCTTGACAAAACATTATAAATCGAAAGCCTACACAGGATATCAGGCATCGCCTGATAATTAGATCTACTGTTGGATTTCAAAACACACTACATCTTCAGAATCAGCGCTCCAAACTTAACAATCATGTTTCTCGAGGAAACTTGATTGAACGCATTCGAACTACATGTATTTAAAAAAAAAAATATTTTTATGACTTTTTTTTAAAATTCATGATTGTGTTTGTTTTATTCTTTCGCCTTTACTTTGTATTATCATATCATGTAGGATAATACACCCGAGCGTTGTAAAAAGGAATTTTTTTTAATGATAATCAATTTAAGATAGAACAGAGAAAAAGAAAACAAACGATACAATGTGAGATGAATAAAGAGACAGAGAGAGGATGGGAATGAGAGAGAAGGGACGTTTCAAAGAATGACCTCTCTCCTTCCCTCCTCTCTATTTCTTTATTTCTACATTGCTCTCTACTTCTCTATTTCTCTTTTTCTCCGTCTGTAACTATCTCCGTCTGCACCTTTTTCTTTTCCCTTCTCTCACCGTCGCTCTCTGTATCCATTACTCAGCGTCTCTCGCCCTCTTTTAGTCTTATCTTATCCCATACTTGCATCTCTACCCTTTCTCACTCTCCTTCAACCCCTCTACTGTTCTCCTTGCATTCATCTCCATTCCTCCTTCCCCCCTCTCCCTCCCTCTCTCTCTCTCTCTCTCTCTCTCTCTCTCTCCCGCTCCTCTTTTCTGTCTTTCCCCTTTTCTCTCTCTCTCTCGCTCTCTCTCTCTCTCTCCCGCTCCTCTTTTCTGTCTTTCCCCTTTTCTCTCTCTCTCTCTCTCTCTCTCTCTTTTCCGCTCCTCTTTTCTATCTTTCCCTTTTTCTCTTTCTCTCTCCTACCCTCTTTCCGTCCCTTTCACTGTGCTGACCATCACTAAAGGTTGAGAAAGCGACTTTTTTTTTGCGAAGAGGTAGTGACGTAGGGATTGGAAAAAACACAGGATTAAGAGCGAAGAAAGGGAGAATAAAAAGAGAGAAAAACAAAGATAGAGACTAGAGAAGAAAGACGGGGAGGAATGGAGATAACGATAAATCTAATGAAGTAATTAAGTATGACGTGACCCAAACAAGTGAATCGGAAGTTAATTCTTAACTTAATTAAATTCCCTCGTGTTATGCTACATGTATGATCTACGCAAAGGAGCACACTAACGTTTGACCCAACGCGACCTAATAGTCCCCCCCTCCCTATACATACAAACACCCAGACAGGCGCGTCACCCCATTCTGGCCAGTGGCCACTGTACGACAACACTTATTTTATCTCTTTTTTTTTTCTTTTTAAACAATTCTTTTCACAATTACCGAACTATAAACCGAAATAAGATCAAGCGCAAAAAATCTGTTTTATTTATTGTTATTTCTTTTTAACAATGCTCAAGATGGAAAGGAAAGAAATAATTATATTTATACGTAGAATCTCTTGAAATAAGATACGTTTTTACTGAGATTTTCATCCAGGAAAACGGAAAAGGAGAAAAACAGGTTTGGAGAAAAATAAAACCCTAGACATTTATGATAATGCCCATATTATACATGTTACAAATCAAATTTACATACCCTCTGTCACTTATAGCTTGCTTTTTTTGCCCTTCAATCTTTGGAATGTGATTGTTGATAGGTGTATAATATATTTCATGACTTTTTAAAAATGGTATTGTTTTTATTTAACTGGCACAAGCTGACTTTTTATCTGTCATTAAACCATGATCAGCCACATCTGTGGCGGTAAACTTTAGTATGTTACATGGCGAATTGGAAAATGTGAAAAAAAAAAAAAAACGTGAAAAAGCATTAATATTTGTAGGCCCATTTTTCTTCCCATATCCTAGACTAAACTCTTCACCTTTTTTCCAGCAAATTCTTCGTCACCCTTTAAAATACACACATGTATGCACAATTCTCTCCATGACCAAGCAGTTCTCTTCCCATTTTTTAAAAAATCCTCTCCATTTCTCTCTCTCTCTCTATGTCTCTCTGTCTCTCTCTCTGTCTCTGTCTCTGTCTCTCTCTCTCTCTCTCTCTCTCTCTGTCTCTCTCTCTGTCTCTCTCTCTCTCTGTCTCTGTCTCTCTCTGTCTCTGTCTCTCTGTCTCTCTCTCTGTCTCTGTCTCTCTCTGTCTCTCTCTCTCTCTGTCTCTGTCTCTGTCTCTGTCTCTCTCTCTGTCTCTCTCTGTCTCTCTCTCTGTCTCTGTCTCTCTCTGTCTCTCTCTCTGTCTCTCTCTCTGTCTCTGTCTCTGTCTCTGTCTCTCTCTCTGTCTCTCTCTCTGTCTCTCTCTCTGTCTCTGTCTCTCTGTCTCTCTCTCTGTCTCTCTCTCTCTGTCTGTCTCTCTCTGTCTCTCTGTCTCTCTCTCTGTCTCTGTCTCTGTCTCTCTCTCTCTCTCTCTCTCTCTCTCTCTCTCTCTCTCTCTCTCTCTCTCTCTCTCTCTCTCTCCCTTCGAACTCTTAGTCTTTATGCAAACATTATTCCTCATAGCTAATGTGTTTTTTATTCATATCTCTCCTCGCAGTCCTACTTGAGAGTTCCGTGTTTACCCAACACTTCAGCATAACTCACCGCCTTTGAGATCACAATCTGATAATTACAATCGCCTTAACCCTCCCAGCCGAGGAGTAGACTTTAAGGCTGGGTGATTAATCGATCAGTGATTCAAGCAATAACTTCATCGGCACCGTATATCGATATCGGTATTCAGCTTGGATGTGACAACTCGTTGCTGCTCTCTTTACGGTCAATTGAAAACTACACGGCTTAGGGATTGATCAGCTTAGAACACAAAATTTATGACGCGACGTTTTATTTTGGATTGCTTGAACTGTACGCGGCAAGCTTGGAAGCTTTCTTTAAACCAACCGTTACACAGTCCTTCCAAAATTTATATACAGAAATTTAGATCGCCTATTCAAAGAAACAATGAAATAAGAGTAGAATGTCCACTTAGTTTGGTTACTGATGTCTATTGTTAAGTTATATTTTTTTGCCAAAGAATGAAAATTTAGGATTGACATGTGATTGGTATTCAAAATACCACTTAACTTTTGAAAAAATTTAAAGCAGATTTCATTCAGGTGAAAGGTTTTTGAAGTTATTTGGAAAAGGTAGGTGTTTCGACAAAACACCTTCCAACCAATTTCAAATTTTCCTCTTTATGCACAACAGGGTGACAAGTGAATTTATGTGACTCGAGCAAAAGGACAAATCTTTTGTGTTCTGTAATTCAGCTGAGCCAAAGAGAATTCATCGACATAGGCATCAGGATACTGGTGAGTAAACTATTAATATAGTTGTCCTTTTAAATAGAGAAAAATAATGTTTATTTCATGTTGCGCTTCGTGCAATTAAATTTGTGAGAAAATTCTAATGCATTAATAAAGAACTTTAGTATAATTCGTTGAAATTAAAAAAGTGAAGAGTATGGGTGTGCATTTTCTGTTCTTCTATGAGTGATATGTATGTTTTTTCAGTGTTAAAATTATTTCAATGAATGGAAAAAAATATTATTTCAAATGGCTCTTCCAAAATCAAAACTTCAGAAAGTCTGCATGTACGTATATGTGAGAAAGAGGAAGAAAGAGGGATAGATAGACAAAGAGAGAGAAATATAGAGAGGGGGAGAGAAAGATAGACGCACAGACAAACAGACAGAGAGACAGACAGAGAGAGAATTGCTTCCTGACAAAAATTACCCCTGTAAAAATTTTACATCTAAATCCTTATATAATTAAAGTGGGTTTTTTAATCTCTGCCTGCAGTGTGGTGTAAGAATAAGTTTGTAGTAGTTTGTACTTTTTATCCACTGATAAGAGCTTTTTCCTCTTAAATGGATATCGAAGAATTTGAAATTTTAAAACACCTCTAGTGTAAAATATGAGTTTTACAAATTCATCAACCAACAACATTTCTTGGGAATGTTTCTATTTTTAACTAGGCCTACATGCATCAACATGCTTTATGTTAATGATCTTTGCCAACCGGAAGTCTCGAGAATCAATGGCAACATTTCCGGCGTATGCTTAAAGCAGCTGAAGTCTGAATTATTGCTGATGGGAAGGACGGCTCTGGAAGAGATAACTTTAGATAGATTGCTGAGAGCATGAGTTAAGCACTAAAGTTGGCTGTTTATAAATGGGTCACGTAAGATCAGGAGAATTTCCATTTACTTATAAACTATTGTGCAATTAAAAAAAAATTTTGCATTTGGGGAGCATAGCCACCTTTCTCTCTCTCTCTCTCTCTCTCTCTCTCTCTCTCTCTCTCTCTCTCTCTCTCTCTCTCTCTCTCTCTCTCTCTGTCTCCCTCTCTCTCTGTCTCTCTCTCTCTCTCTCTCTCTCTCTCTCTCTCTCTCTCTCTCTCTCTCTCTCTCTCTCTCTCTCTCTCTCTCTGTCTCCCTCTCTCTCTCTCTCACTCTCTCTCTCTATTTCTCTCTCTCTCTCTGTCTCCCTCTCTCTCTCTCTCTCTCTCTCTCTCTCTCTCTCTCTCTCTCTCTCTGTCTCTCTGTCTCCCTCTCTCTCTTTCTCTCTCTCTCTCTCCTCTCTCTCACTCCGTCCTTCCCGTCTCCCTACCTACCAACTTCCAAACGAAGTTCAGTTTCCTTTAATTCTATCTTTTTCTTCGTTTCTCTATTTACCTTAGATGAATGAACCCATTCCGCAATTTTTTTGGTTAAACATAAATACAACCTGTTTTTATAGTTTTGCGGGAGACGTGGACCTAGCAGTCGTGATTTCTTTCCATGGACGGCTTACAGCAATATGTATTGTCTTGATGATAAGATAACAAGTAGTTGATAATGCTGCTTCTCTTGTCACCATCAATAGCTTAAGTCATATCACACTGCTTACTTCGCTTATCACACTGCTTACTTCGCTTATCACACTGCTTACTTCGCTTATCACACTGCTTACTTCGCTTATCACACTGCTTACTTCGCTTCTAGATAACATAACCAATCTCAGTGCAGCACATCACCTTCCCTTCGACTTAACTTTTTGCCCATTGGGCTGAATTAAGATCAAAGAGGTTTTCCTTAGTGTCAAGTGGCTATGCTTGAGAATCGTTAAAATGATTGAATATTTGATTGATTTGTTACACATTGAGCCCGTCATGGTCTCATGGCTTTTTCTCTCTTAGTAAAATAGAGAAATGGAGTAAAACGAAGCTTCCAAAGAAGCAGATGCCACCACATCCAATCTATTATATTTAGTTAAAGGTCGATTATTTTTAAGTACTCCAGACTTGATGTAAAAACTTCACCGCAAATGTGTCATCCAAATGGAAGACTTGTTTGTTCAAGCAAACCACCATTAAAAAGAACCGAGATAAAAAAGCAATACTATCACAATTAGTATAGTTTCTAACGAAGGAGATGGGAAAATATGCATGTATATATATATTTCGTTTTTGAAACAACACAATAAAGGGAGTACTCGACAGTTAAGGAGCACGGTGGTTTTTCTTTCTTTTTCTTTTTTTTTTTTTTTTAAATTTAAGCCAACTTAGAGGTAATACATAATAAATGCCACTAGGCATGAGACTTTAATGTCTTCTACAAAACATACAGTTATACTAGGTATGCCCAAATGTTATGTATACACATATACATATACATACATGCGTATATGATCTTGATGGCTCATCGGGAACCAATAATGAAGTCGGCAGTCGTTATTCAGGCCAAAGCTGGATGCACACAGATGCTCGCAGGTGTCACATTGAAAGTTTTTCTTTTGGACCGAGTTGAATGCTGCATTGCGACTGTTCCTTGCTGCAGCAATACGCAGCCGCTGATCGTGATCAAAGGTAGTTGTTTCCCTGGAGGTGAGAAACCTTCATCTTCGTCTGTCGGATCCTTGTTTGTGTAATCTGTCTTTCAGGTCACCATATTGACTTATGTGGGTTAGCATCTGAGCCTTCAGCAGCAGCGGTTTAATGCTTGTTGAGTTGGCTCTGTCTCATACTTTTTGATTGGTGACTCTTGTCTTGCCACCGGATGTTCAGAATATTGCTCAGAGACCTATTGTGGAATAGTTCTAGCTGTGCCGTATGTAGGACCGAAGAGAAAACTGCTTCTCTGCAGATCTTCAGTTTGGTCAACTACGTGAATAGTTTCTGCTGTAGGACTTTCTTTCTGAGTCTGCCAAAAGCTTGGCTGGCTTTCTGAATTCTAGAAGGAATCTCTTCGTCCAGTGACCCACCTGCAGAGATTGTTCTGCCCAGGTACTTGAGGATTTCCTTTCGTTTCAGTTGGACTCTGTCAATGGTGATGGCTGGTTTGGGTCGCATTGTGTTCGGGGCTGGCTGAACCAAAAGTTGTGTTTTCCCTAGACTGATTGTCGATGTCAGTCCGGACAGTTTAGTCACATGTCACTCTCCTTGTGTGCCATGTGGGCACAGTCATTTGCAAACATTGCCTCTCAGATGAGTTTATAGGGTCTTTGTCCCAGCAGAGAGACGATGGAGGTCGGAGAGGGATCCGTCATGACATACCCTATGTAGGCTCCTATGTCAAGTACTTTCACCGCCTTGAGCAGAACTTGTGTAAAGACCAAGTTGAACAGAACGGGTGCCAGCATACAGCCTTACTTCTCTCCGTTAAAGATAGCGAATGTGTTCGAGTATTCTCCTTTCGAGAGGAACTATCCGGCCATGTTGTCATGGAAGAGCCGTATGATTGAGTTCTCGTGGACAGACGAACTTGAGGGTACAGACCAGACGGTGTCTCTGTTGACCGTATTGAAAGCCTTCGTTAGGTCTGTGAACATCTGTGTATATGCTATGCCTCTCCCTTGGATTTGTCTTACAGTGAAAACATAAATGTCAATGATGCTTCGGCCAGGTCATAATCCACTCCGGGCTTCAGAGATTGTTTCTATGCGTTCGTTGAGAATTATTCAGGCAATTATCTCCCCGGTAATGGATACCATGGAGATCTCTCCCTGGTTGCCACAGTCAGCCTCCTAGATATGACTGAAGAGTCACGAGCTGATGAAATCCTCAGATGACGTTAGAGACGCTTTAGAGCAGGAGTTATTACTTATGTATGCAATAGAAGAATACCACCATGCTGCGGTTTTAAACATGGTGCTGCAGTCAAAATCTGAAATTTCCTCTAAGCACAAAGTGCACATTATGTCTTCTGGTGTCTGAGGCTTCATTATAAAAAAAATCATATCTCGTTTGATCGTATGTTCGAGCATTTTTTTTTCAAATATGTGTGTTGAGCGCGCTTCTAATTTTTGTGTTGTAGCTTGAATAGAATTTGTGTAGGTTATACCTCTTGATATTGCTCTCGTTAATAATGAGAGTTATATGGGTTTCTGGTTTTTTTTTTATTCTCGTCTCTGTTACTGTGATCTCTACACTCAGTGGACAACTTTCTTAAATGCCGGCAGTAATGTAGTATTTTACTCCATGACATCGGTGCATACTTGGAACAAGTACTATAATGGCCTGTGATTTTTTTTTATCACAAGTTTATTAGACAACAGTGTTTCGGTAGATGATTTTATGAAGCTTGCTCGTCTTAGGAAAGTATTTGTCGATGAATTGGAGGACGTTTACATTAGTTGGATTATTCACGTTGACTGGTAGGTTATTTTGGTCTTCCATTTTTTGTTTTAATCTTTTCTATAGATCTAGAATCTTTGGATTTTATTTCAGCATTGAAGGGCTGAACCGACACCTCATAATTATGGTGCAGAATTTATTCATATTTAAACGATTCTTCGTGCCTTTTTTTGATGCACTGAGGATGCTTGCCGTGCTTGTTGATGTAGCCTTATATTTGAAGCCTTATAAGAGCTAAATCCTCGTTATGGAGAATTTCACGGAGTAATTCAAGGCAAATATGTACATCAATAAACAAGTTGATTCGCGATTAACTTGCTCCCAGTCTATCAAATGAGACTCACGCAATCATCCCGCGTAAACCTTGCAAGCCTCAACAGGTCAATCTGATATGCGACACAATTATTCTTAGTTAGTCAAAATGTGACTCTGGAAGAACCTCATACATCATCCCCTATGCTGTCTCCTTGTCTCCTAAAAAAGTTCTCAAAGCCTGCTCTAAATTATTCCTCTGAAGATGGTTTCACAAGAATGCAACCAGGGTAACTACTTCCCCGCTCAAAAAACTGCCTCTAGTACCAGGGAAATATGAAATTCCCAACCAAGATATGACACACAAAAACTTAAAAGATGTCCGTCATATCGCTGGGAACTATATATCCTCAATAAAGATTTACCTGGATATCGCCCAATGCTCCCCAAATATTTGTGGGTTAAATTTTTTTCATGTTCAAACCGACCAAGGTTAAACAATCCTGGAACTTTGAAACTAAAATGAGCTTGTTAGTGTTTAGAGCTATGGAATGGCGTACGTCTTGCTCTACTCATAGATTTTCAACGTAATCTATCGTCTGTCAATGCTACATCAATTGGCCTTCCACGGATAGAGAAATAGGAAATGGGAGAGGAAAAGGGAAAGGGAAAGGGAAGAAAGAGAGAAAGAGGGAGAGAGAGAGAGAGAGAGAGAGAGAGAGAGAGAGAGAGAGTCAGAGAAAGAGAGAGAGAGTCAGAGAAAGAGGAGTACAAAAGAGTCGCAAAAATAAAGATACAGAGAGAGTGCGTGAGAAAAGAGACAAAGAGACAGAGATAGAGAGAGAGATACAAATTCGTGCTTGAAGATAGATAAAGAGAGAAGCAGAGAGAGACAGAGACAGAGAGAGAGAGAGAGAGTCAGAGAAAGAGGAGCACAAAAGAGTCGCAAAGATAAAGATACAGAGAGAGTGCGTGAGAGGAGAGACGAAGAGACACAGATAAAGACAGATACAAATACGTGCTTAAAGATAGATAAAGAGAGAGGCAGAGAGAGAGAGAGAGAGAGAGAGAGAGAGAGAGAGAGAGAGAGAGAGAGAGAGAGAGAGAGAGAGAGAGAGAGAGAGAGAGAGAGAGAGAGAGAGAGAGGACTGAGGGGCAAATTCTCCCAAAATAGATCTAACAGGTTGTGATTCTGCAGTTTTCAGAACCCTGCTTACAATTAGTGCCTCACAGAAAATCTGAAATTAATATAGTATTTCGGTATCACTAAAGCCCAATATATAAATTAGATTAATTTTACGTTTCGCACCTTTTGTAACTGTGAACCTGATTGTATTCTGAAACACTGCGTTGCCAGCGAGTCACCGTTGCATTACAGAAGTAATTATATCTCAAGCAATGTTCAGGATCAGGTCTTTGCTTATCTAAGCAAGGCTCTGTTTAGCTATAACAAACACTTCTCTTTGTACTGATCTGCGTGCATGAGAATGCCTTTATGCAATATGAGTTTCTTCAAAATCTAATCAACTAATTAAATCTTGGAAGAGTCCTTTAGCAATGGAACGGTATTTTGCAGAGGTAAAAAACTACTACTACTACTACTACTACTACTACTACTACTACTACTACTACTACTACTACTACTACTACTACTACTACTACTACTACTACTACTACTACTACTACTACTACTACTACTACTACTACTACTACTACTACTACTACTACTACCACTCCTCCTCCTCCTCCTCCTCCTCCTCCTCCTCCTACTACTACTACTACTACTACTACTACTACTACTCCTCCTCCTCCTACTACTACTACTACTACTACTACTACTACTACTACTACTACTACTACTACTGCTGCTGCTGCAACTCCTGATGCTACTTCTACCACCACAACTACTTCTACTACTACTGCTACTACTTCCTCCTCCTCCTCCTCCTCCTCCTACTACTACTACTACTACTACTACTACTACTACTACTGCTACTACTACTACTACTGCTGCTGCTGCTGCTGCTGCTGCAACTCCCAATGCTACCACTTCTACCACCTACAACTACTTCTACTACTACTACTACTACTACTACTACTACTACTCCTCCTCCTCCTCCTCCTCCTCCTCCTCCTCCTACTACTACTACTACTACTACTACTACTACTACTACTACTACTGCTGCTGCTGCTGCAACTCCTGATGCTACTTCTACCACCACAACTACTTCTACTACTACTGCTACTACTACTACTACTACTACTACTACTACTACTACTACTACTACTACTACTACTACTACTACTACTACTACTACTACTACTACTACTACTACTACTACTACTACTACTACTACTACTACTACTACTACTACTACTACTACTACTACTACTACTACTACTACTACTACTACTACTACTACTACTACTACTACTACTACTTTTATTCAAGTAATTTTAAAAGAAGAGTGTCATTCTATCACACTGAAGATGATTTTTTTTGCCAGTGAAACAAAACGGACTGTGTATAAAGCACACATTGAACAATTCACCCATGTTCAACAATTTCCATCCCTTTTTTTCAAGTTAGCATTTAAGATACGAGGATTCTTTACGTTCTTATTTTGAGTGATGTTTTTTTTTGTCCCACTACAGTAAGATAAAATTAAAATCAATTTCTATCGCCGAGACATAGTGATTGTTTGATTGTGAATGTGCACCTTCATGTCTTATCTCATCAAAAAAAAAAAAAAAAAGCAATTATAGCCCTTTTTGTTTACCTCACTTTCTCTGAGGCTAAAAGTTCATATTACCTTTTTTAAGTACCTAGACCTATGTTAGCCATGGTTGTCGCCCACACTCAAACAAAACCCATTATCACCTGAGTGTCTGGGAATTGTGTAACAGCGTAGCCCCCACACTCTTGACCACCAATGTTAACAGAATTTTCTATGGAGTGTGCGCCCGCGTATTTGATTAGTTTCCCTCTTAAGGGTAATGTTTTTCTTTCTTTTTTTTACACCTATTCTCTGTACCGTACAAAATAAGAGCTTTGATCGCACAGCCAAGGCGTAACCAATTTTGATCCTCGTTTGCTGATTTCCTGTTATAGATCACAAAAATTATTATTGTCTCTATCAAAGTCATTTATACATTTTTTATATGCTGTTCAGTAAAGAAAACCCAAAGGAAAAGAATTTGCGTCTGAGTATTTCTAATGCCTGGTGTCGACTTAGACGCAGCAATATCACATTTTCTAGTGGAACGCTAAACTCATAAAAAAAAAAAAAATTAAGAATCGTAATCCTAAGTGTTTTTTTTTCTTTTCAAATTTCATTCTTTAGCAATTATGTTGATACAACTCTACTAGTCTTTGAGTTTTGTCAATTATGGTCAAGACGCCATACTGTTTGTCCATAAGCTTTGTCGTAAACAGGAAAAAATGTGCCAACTTTTCATCATTTAAATCATCTCTGTTCTAAGAAAAGCTTACAAATTCTCTACACCCGCTTTAACTTTTATGGACATTTTAATCAAAGGAAGGGTAGATTTTTAGATTTTGCTACATTTTTCTCACGTCTCCATTACAGAGGGCTATGTTGTAAGATTGTCATTGCACTTCTTTGACGTTTGGCCTCAGCAGGAGAAGTTAAGCTTATTTTTAAAACTTATGTTTTAGTCACCAGGTTCAACACTAAACTGCGACTAATGAATTCCCAATGATCTTTCTAGAGTACAGCTGATCAAATATTCAATGGTTATTTTTTTAGGTCAAGAAGTGGTCAGTGTGATACCACTCCATTTTCTCCATAGCCCCCAGGGGGCAAAGAGCGTCTTCACGTCGCCTATATTTGGCTTTGGAATGGTTTTTATTTGGTTGAAAAAAATAAACAAGTACCCATGATGAGTTCAGAAAATGAGAGTGCGCGATGTAAAGACCATCTCTACACCTTTGGGGTTCAAAGTGATATTGCACTTATTACTTGACCTAAAAATATCGATTATATGTTTGATCTGCTTTTAAATGCTTACTTTCAGTACTTTAATATTTATCAGAATTTCTTTCATTTTAACTATCATTGAAGGTGTCTGAGATGGTAGATAAATAGAAAGACAGATAGATAGATAGATAGATAGATAGGGAGATATATAGATAGACAGATAGACAGATTGATAGATAGATGGAGAGAGACAAGAGCAGAGAGAGAGAGTTTAAAAAAAGTCAAAAGAAAGAGCAAAAAAGGTATAGGAGGTTAGTAGAAAGTGATAAGGACAGAGAGGGAGAGAGGGAGAGAGAGATTAGATGTACTAGAAAGAGAGAGAAAGAGAAAGGAAAAGAGAAATGTTATTATTGGGCGGACCCTCAAAAAGCATGATAGAAGTAATTAGAAACTTGAAAAAATTAGACTCAAAATCGGCATAAACAAAATGCGTGTACAACGTACTGCAACAATTCTTTCCAAAACCTTACGTATATCTGACCGATGATTGTGCTAAAAATGAAACAGCTTTACCAAAATATTTAATTCTCTCGGATAGACCTTCAATAGCGGATAACTGGGTTGACTTTACAGCTTTTTCAATATTATCTCAAGCTTAATAAACATCATAACTACATCCAAAGTTAAAGTTGCTCTGTAATGTGTCATGTTCTCTGCTATTTGCTTCAAACAAGAATGACCCAAAAACAATAGCTATTAAAACAGCCACAACACTGTATAGAGTAACGTGACCAAAAGTTAAATCGAACAAATTGTATTCGCAAAACGAAGCATAGGTGAGAAAAAATAGAGAAATATATCAGAAAAACAAGATGGGCACGAAGGCTACATAGCACACACTTTAGGGCAATTTACACCTTTATCGCAAGTTTGACGTGCCAAGGTGGCCTAGAAATGCTTGGTTTAGATGGTCCTCATTTTTGGCTTAGCTCCATTATAAGTACATTATTATTATTTTTATTATTATTATTATTATTATTATTATTATTATTATTATTATTATTATTATTATTATTATCATCATCATCATCATCATCATCATCATCATCATCATCATCATCATCATCATCATCATCATCATCATCATCATCATTATTATTATTATTATTATTATTATTATTATTATTATTATTATTATTATTATTATTATTATTATCATTACCCATTCAAACAAATAGTTGGAAAGGAATGAAAACTTCACATTCATAACAGATTTATCTCCTCCAGAACCATACAACTTTATGAAGAAAAGCAAACTTTACAACTCTAAAAGATTATTATCTCCAAGGGAGCCATAAATCTACAATGACAAAAAACAAATTCAACATCAATAATAGATTTATCTCCAGTGACACTCATAGTATAGTTTTAAAATACATACTGTATTATTTTATACAACCTTGAAACTTCGGAATGAGCATGTTAGGGTGTTACCAGATATTTCGATGACGCTTTGGTCTTTATGTTGAAGTAGAGGAGGTCAAATTTTATTTTATTCTTTTTTTTTTGTTTTTCATTCCATATATTTTTGCTTGTTTTTTTTTTTTTTTTTTTATTACATATTTACATTTACAAAGTAAAAATAATTTGCTTTAAAAGCGGCACCTGCTTAGAAAATTGTAATCCGTTGAGAACAGTCTTTTACACGTTCTTTGATTCATCATAACAAGTACGGCAAATAGCGTTGATCGATTGATTACAATAAATAAATAGTGAACTTTCAAGAGCATTTGTTAGCCTAAATCGATAACTTTCCTTTCATTTTTTTACCACGTTGGGCACTGATCTCGACAAAAGTCAGTAAACTTCATCACTATAAATTGAGTGATTTTAGAGAAGATAACGGAGAAAGAAATCAAACTTGCCCATTTGTGTGTGTGTATGTATATATATATATATACATATATATATATATATATTTATATATATGTGTGTGTGTGTTATCAAAAGATGCAAAATGTCCTAAGAAATGTAGATTCCAATGTAGTTTGTCGCGTTGAGAGCATGAAGTTATTTTGAACTTTCGCTCTTGTGAAATATATCGCTGTACCAAACAAGTTCGGGTTGTAAATTGTAAATAATAAATGCCCTGTTTATCATTGGGTTTCTTCACACTGTCAAGAAGTCTGAATTACACATTAGTTTTCAACTGAGATGCTCTTTGCGAATGTTCTAGTATTATTTGGACATTTACCGAGATGACAAAAAATTTAAAATCAGCGTCCCAAGAAAAAGATAGATAGATTGGAGTAAGAACAGAGAGAAGGATGATAAAAAGAGGCAAACATAGAAAGAGAGATGAAAAGAGAAAAAATAATTATGGATTGATTCTTAAATAGAGGGAGATAGAAACTGACGAAAAAGGCAGAAAAAGAAAGAGAGTGAGAGAGAGAGAGAGAGAGAGAGAGAGAGAGAGAGAGAGAGAGAGAGAGAGAGAGAGAGAGAGAGAGAGAGAGAGAGAGAGAGAGAGAGAGAGAGAGAGAGAGAGAGAGAGAGAGAGGGAAAAGAAAGGGGATCTGAGAAAAATAACCATTAAGAAAGAGGTAGTGAGAGAGAAAATATGTGAAGGAAACAGAATCAGCCTTTGATAGCGGTGCTAGAACCAACCAAGTCCCGAGAAATGTTCGTACCCAACATATAAGTAAATCATACCGAGAAACCTCTCTTGTTTGGTGACCATTAAAGCAATCTCGCCACTGTAAATCTTCAGATTGCTGCCTTGATTTGAAGACACAAATCGCACATTACCAGATACTTCTCTCAGAATCCGGTTTCCTCCTGTTCCGGCATAAACATCATTGGGGTTTGGTGGAAATCTCTACTTGATTTCGAAAGGCTTGTACGGTGGAAAGCAACCCGGGCAAAGGCAATCTCTAGAAATTGTTCAGTAACTTGTGGTGTTCTCAGAATCCCCTAAGGGCAAGTAGTTTATGGCTGACAATCACGAGATGGTCCCAAATATGTATGCATGGCTAGGTTGGAGTTATAAACATCTCGTTTTAAAGCATGGACCTTGAAGTTAAGTCACAAGCGTAATTTAATTCCCTATCGATTTTCTTCTGTACTTAAAAGTTGCCTCTGATCTAAATGGTCTTTCCTAACCCTGGAAATCACTTGCTGGGCAAAGTAAAGAAACGGGGAAATAGCGAGTTAAAAAGAAAGAGGGAGCAGAAGAGATTTCAGTGTGTGGGAGAGAATGGACAAAACGCAATTGGAATGAATTTTGCCTGGGGTAAAAGTAGTTTCATAAATCTGTCATGAATGACGAACTGTCTCTAAGAAATATTAAAATAAAAAAAAGACTTCATGGATTTACTGACTGATTAGTGTAATATATATATTTTTTGTAAAAACGCCCCTTATTGAATTACTTCAAATTTTTAGCTCACGCTGGAGAAAATGGACGATGAAAACAGTGAAGACAAAAAACAGAGACAAAATAACAACCATGAAAAAGTCACGAGGAACGTGGGGTATGGAACATAACAGTGAAGGTTCATGCGTGGGTTTTTAGCATCCTTGTACAGAACTCCCGTTAACACAGAACAAAACAAACCAAGTGGCAGATGCTGCACTCCTCCCCCTAACTTAAAACCGCTTTAACCGACCTCATTTCTGGTTGGGGCAACCATGAGCTTGTGAGTGAATGTACAGCTAAAGTTGTATCATCCACCTACATTTTTTGATTTGTTCACATGAATTCATATTGGCGTTGATGGATATCACAATGTGACAACGACATTCATTTGGAAGTAATTCTCTTCCTCTTTTCCAATTTTTGAAAGGATTGGAAAAATCTATAAATATATCTTCAAAACATTGTACAATGGAAGCCAGATTAACTCATGTGGAAAAATTCATGCTTCGACCAAATGGACATTTTAGCTGAATTACAAACGTTTTGTACATAAACGGCATGCGCTTCAGCGACCTTTCACTTTGAAACCAATACCGATTACCGTTTAAGTGGACGAGATAAGCACTTCGTGATGAACTGCGTTTAGGATTCCTCGAAAAACTTAGGGTACGTTAAACTTTTCAAAGAACTTCCTATGCCCTTGCTAAATTAGTGAAAAAAATAAGGTAAGAGAGAGAGAGAGAGGTAAAGAGCTGGTTACTAAAGGCTTGGTTTGGAGGGCACAAAGATGGCGAGACTTCGCTGCTTTTCTGCTTCGCTCATCAACAAGAGAAAATTTCCGCGGCGGGTGTTCGCTGGCCTTCCTTTCCCATTCATTTTTCAAGCCTAATTTTTTTCTCGATTTGTATATTGTCATAGGCTTAACTCTAAACCTCCTGTCGTTAGTTAAGTTACATTGGGCTCAATGCGATCAATCTCTGTTGCTTAAATTAAGTTGACACCTACTACACGCCAGGATCTAGTATTCGTGAGACTGCATTGAAGTTTAGCGTCCCTTAATCTTCAACTATTATTTCCAAAAACATTTGATAGGGAGATAACCGGTAACCTAGCTCTCTCGAAACCTCTCTCTATTCTAAGAACAGTAGCTGGTAAAGATTTCAGCGAAATTTTACTGCCTGGTCCCTAGTGTAAGATCACTGACTCAGCATTGGCATGCGACAGACTAGGACAATTTATTGAGGACTGGTGGGTGGAATTACGCTCACCTTGAGCCCAGGGCTTGATCAAAGAGTTCTGAAAAGGGAGGGCGCGGGGTGCTTAGAATTGTTTTAAGGTCCAATCATCAAAATAACAAGCCACGAGCGCGTACACGAGCTCACCCCCCCCCCGCCACAGAATTTTTTGTGAGAAAAAATGGTTCAAATCTGTGCATATTTGATGAATTTTGGCAGTTATGAAGGTATTGGAAGGCATGTCTTATTTGTATTATTTATGAACAAGAAGAAGGCGCGAAGGTGCATTGTCTTTTTTGTTTTCTCATGGATCATTTTTTTTTTTTTTTTTTTTTTGGGGGGGGGGTGGTTGAGTAACTTTAACACCCACCCAAGATCCGGTCCTCTAACCCAAAGTCCATACCCCAATCTGAACCCTAATAGGTCTAGTTTAGCGGCGGGAAATCAATAAATCTCCACCCATTCTGACAGCAGGCGGCTGCTAGATAAGTGGTCTATTAGTGAAGAACTAACTCTGGAAGCAGACAGACTCAAAATAGGTAATCATTTCATCTAGAGCGCTCAAAGTTTTTTTTTTTTAATTTTTTTTTAAATCGTTTATTCCAGGCCAGCTGAGGAAACATGCCACATTTGATGCCAGGATTGTTTAACCTCTGCCGTCGTTGAAAACACTTTATTTCAGACATTTTGAGAAAATTCGAGAAACTTGAGATATAGATGTCTCTGAGATATAAGAAACATTTTTTTAAAGTTTTCGGCCGGCATGTCTTGTTTGGGAATTATACTTTGTCCCTGGAAACACCTGGACGTATTTTAAAAATATGATTTATCTCTCAGTCGGCTTTGACCTTTCGTGGCAAACATTTTGGACGAGGGCTAAGGAGTCTTTGATAGGAGAACATCGGTCCCAGAAAAAGCAATTGTCAGTCACACTTAGGAATGAATATATTAAAAGGAACTATGCTGTATTCTATTTGGTCTATTGTGTCCGTGTTAATTCTAAGTGTAGTACTCACAAGAGTCAGTAAAACTCCACGCTATATTTTTAAGAAAATAGGCTTAGAAGCTGGTTTATCTGAACAATTTTTGAAAATGAATTTTCCGAACTGAACAAGCTTAAACCTTTTATTCCGAAGGAAAAGTTGATTCATCAAAAAGTTTGAAAGTATTATATTAATATAGATTAGAGAGGAAAGGACTAAAAAGTTCATGCAAGACTAAAATTCTTTTTAGACATTTTATTTAAAAGGGTTTATAAGACCAAGTTAGAATGAGCCACATATTTGAAAAAGTTTGGTGTTTATATGAATCTCAATCCTAAAAAAAAAAATTAATTGATTCATTAAGAATCGTATCAAACTACATTCCACATCTATGGTATATGCAGTATAAGAAGTCAAAATGATACATCTAAATATCTAACTTTATTCCCCGTGTGTGAACTTCATAAGCGTTTTCAAGGGTATGTCTTCCAAACTTATGTCTTCTCATTTTTCTCTTAATTTGGAGACATCAAATATTCTTATTTAAACATAATTTTGGAAGATCCTAAGAAATCATAAATGTGTAAAACTTTTGTTACTCGCGTTTTATACAAAAAAATATGCACACATACAAATATAGAGCATCAGGTTATTGGCTCAGTGCTTAGTGCTTAAAATTTAATTTCAATGTGGTAAAAATCACTTTTAACCATTTTGAAATATGAGCGCTTGGCTAGGTATGACCAGAAATTAAGCAGCACGGATGACATTAATCAGTCCAGTGGGGATAGATTCTCTATAGATTTTAATCATACTTGGAAATTTCTTTCACTTATTGTTGAGAGCATCAACAAATTCTCAATGCATCTTACGAAATAGGCCTATTTGCCTTTTTGTCCGGCTTTGCGTATAGCGCAAACTTCATTTTTCTCCTTTTTGCTTCTGTTTGTTTTTTATGGAATGTCAAGCGTTCTTATGCCTTTCTTTAGTAGACATTTTTCATGACTTGAGCCTGTATTTTTCTTTCGAATAAAAAATTGCATAATTATCCTTCACACGTTTTCAAGGATAATGATGGTTTTCATGCCCGCCTTTAGGGGATTTTAAGACATTGCAAAATTTTTTTGGCAATGAAAAAAAATAGAAACTTGAGTTCTATGGGATCGGAACTCCACCAGTAAGAAAGTAATAAGATATTACTGGACACCGAAAGAAAAAAAAATTGTTAAAAGCTTAAGGAAGAGATCGAAGGAAAAAAAAAACCAAAACAAAACAAAACCACGCACCACACATAAGTTATGAATGCACAAAATCGATTAATAATATTGCACATTACTGCTTCAAGGACTTTAAAACCGGAGATTCGTATCTCTGCACTTGCTAAGAAACAGCACAAAAAGTTGAGCATAGTCCTAAAAAATGCGGCAAGTGCAGGACCATAAAGGAAAATAAAGTAGCCCTACAGAATGATGGCAGTGCACATAGTCCGAAACAGGCAGAACCAGATAAAATTATTACTTATCTAAAATTGAGTTTTCCACAACCACATTTTAGACTGGAAAGAAAGGAAATCTAAAAAGAAATAAAACGCTTAGAAATAGAAGAAGAAGCAATATGGTTTTGAATGCGATTAAAAACTGTTACAGTGAACGCTTAGAAATAGAAGAAGAAGCAATATGGTTTTGAATGCGATTAAAAACTGTTACAGTTGATCTCGAGAGACAATAGGAAATGTGGCAATACACTTCCACTCCGCAGAGCCTATCCATAATTTATTTGTCTGGGTTACATCTCTCAAGGCAATAAAGAGGCAGTTCTCTCGATAAACACACCAATTTCAGGGTCTGGGTGTCCCTAGCGGTTTAGCGAGTCAAGATTGTATTTGTCTTAGCTGGCTCCACTCTAATCACCGGTGGTGTAGAAATCAGAGCTCACATTTAACTTGTGCCATGATTATAAAATCATAATTGAGATACCTTAAGAAAACTTTATGAGGCCTCAAATTACTCACTATTACAAGTTGACATTACCATATGAAGAAGAAATAAAGGGAATGATTTTTCGATTCCATCAAGATTATTGCAATCATTATTATTGCATATAGCGTCATAGTTTGTATCTTGTAGTTGTTTCATTCTGTGATAAAGTCAATCAGTGTTTATATGTAGTGAATAT
>JAWDGP010006752.1:212500-252500 GCA_033675545.1 Elysia crispata | reverse complement strand
GCATTAGCACCATACTTGGAACGCCTCACAACATCAATTTTTATCAAACCTTACCCAAGTATAAAAACAAAAAATTATAAAAGGTCAACCCACGGTTTCGCCGTTATCTTTTATCTCACTAAGGAGCGCAGACAAAATTCTCACTCTCATCCTCTGTTAGTTTCGAAGTAGTTTTGTGTGATTTTGTCTTTCTTTCCCCTTTCTGCCCAAATGCTCCCCCGACCCTGAATAAAACAACGAATGAAATACATAAACACATGGATGTAAATGAAATAACTGTTTCAGAACTGTAACAAAAATCAACCACAAAGAAAAGGTTAGCTATATGAAGGACAGCAACACCACCACCAACAATTTAACAATTTTACCTCGCAATCACACAGATTTTACTTCGCAGTCGCACAGACTCTTCCCCGAAAAACGAAGAACAAAAAAAATAAAGAGCCACACGTCTATGATTATCATGAACGGCACTGTGTTGCCCTAAATAAATCAAGCAAGGCGTTTTTTTCTCTTTAGTCATATATTATGTTCTGTCTATTTAGTCTTATCATTGGCTAACACGAGTGAAGTACAAAAAAAAAAAAAAATAGTTACAGCAATTGATACTACTGTAAATACCTAAAAAAATGATTACTTTGTTAAATAAGTTAGTATGATATCTGAATCTTGCATTAATTTCCCCTCCCCCCCCCCCACCTCCCTCCCCCCCCCTCTCTCTCTTTCTAATTTTTGTTCTTACTTCTCATTTTTTTCATTCTTCCTCTCTCTATATATCACTACATAATTTGTGTTTTTGTCGCTTATGTTATTCCTCTTTCTCTTTTTATCGTGATCTACCACTTCTCTGTCAGTTGCCATTTAAGGTTGAATTAAGGGCTTCAGACAAAGCGCGTATGTAAAATATATCCCCTTGTCTAATGTACTCACATTATTATAATTAATAGGGATATATAATTTTACTCTAATTTATAAAATTTGATTATAATTCCTTGCAAAGGACTCAAATTCTATAAAACAAATTATTTGTACTTATGATAAATTAATTACAATCCATAATAAATTTTCTTTTAACTATGTTACAAACATATATATATATAGATTTATGTGACAAAATAAAAAAAACCAACAATATTTTAGATTTTTAATTTTTATTCTAATGAATTCCCCCCATATACATAATACAAAAACAAAACAATAATTTTAATAAACTAAATAAACATCTCTTTAAAGTAAAATTATAAATTAAACCTACGCCATTTAATTCTTATGTATATTTTATCTTATTATTACATTTTTCTTTTTGTACGAGATATTCCATTTCTTGCTTCCAATCATCAGATCTTGTTTGTTCACACACCAGTCCTTGTTCGTTCACACACACCAGTTCTTGTTTGTCAACACACACCAGTCCTTGTTTTAATAGTCCCTTTTCTTGACTTCTCTTTCTTTAACAAAATTGTCTTTTTCAGAATATAATAGTTTTTTTTTTTCTTATGTATATATATATATATATATATATATATATACACATACACATAAAGATTTTTTTTTACTCAGTTCATGAGGCCGTTTCCTTTTGTATTTCTCAGCATCAGTATAAATTATTTTTGCTTGTCACTTAGGACACAACTTTTTTTTTTCATTTATGAAGCAATAAATTGCCTTTTCCTTTTTGCTAACGATAATTTCGCATATTGAAGATTAGGAGATTTGTTTAAATTTTATTTGAATATTTGTTTTTTTATTTTTTTTTTCTGTTCGGGTGCTAATTTTTTTAGTATAAATTCTTCCTGCAACAGAATAGGAAAACAGATTTTTAATTTAGCATCAGCTATTCAATCATTAATTCCTATCAACAAAATCAACAATATCATGATTTACTAGACATCATTTAACAAAACTTCTGAAAGGAAATTAATTATCTCCTTAAATCTCTAAATCCTTTCTTTATTATTTTACTATTTATGTTAATATTAATTAAAATCAAAATCTTGATCCAGATCTTATAATTTCTCACCTCTCCCGATTTAGTTTTACAGATGTAAAATCTCCTGTCTTTCTCAACGAAAATGCTATGTGCAAAGAGAGCGAACCCTCGTGTTCGTCGTCTTTTATAGCTCCAAGGCTAAATCTAAGGCTAAGTCTAAGGCACATACATTCTCGCTTTTCATTCCCCCACTGCTTATGAACTTCACTCACAGCGTATCTAGATCTGTTCAGCAAAGCCAGGTGAGGTATGTTTCAATAACAGATTAGCTAGCTACAACATCGCAACTGGCCCACTACTGAACAATTATTCCATCGAAGAAAAGAAGGCCTAAAAGTAATGGAGACACTTTCAGACTTCTTTAAGAAAACGGTGTGAAAGAAAGATGAGTGAGCAAGAGGCCTAATATTTTTTTAAAATAAAATTTTATACTCAAACCCTTCTGTTCGATACATCCTTAAGGAGTAGGTTTTCAGTATGGCGAACTGGGTTTCCATGTACAGATAATGCCCCAAAAGTGAGCTCAGTTGCTTGATGCACCAGTGGATAACTAGATTGATAAAAAGAAGAAAGATAAAATTAAAACAGTTTTAAATTCATTTTCTTGTTAGCAGTTACTATTGTCATTTTGTAAATCTGATGTTATTTCGTTATATGAGAAGAATTATACTAAGACTTGTTTTTAACCGTCATCCCAGGAATCTCGCACCTATTTTACTTCAAAGCGCATGAAGGGTTCCATTTTAATTGGTTTTGAGGAATTTCATAATTTCAATCTCATCAACCATATTGCCTCAATAAGAATCAAACTCATCTGACATAATAGATCTAATTCAAGGCTCTTTGCACACAAAGAATGAAAACTCCATGATTTGTATAATTATCAGAGGGTTGGATTTAATTTTTCTCTTTTGACGAAATGCTAGATATCCACCGAACACCTTTTTCATAAAACGCTTTATATCTGTCAAAAGAAACATATACATCATATTTACCTTTAATGTTAAAACTAAGAAGCACTGAAATGCTTTGATTTAGGTTAAAAAATAGTTTATAAATATACACACATATATACACTTTAGCTGGATTTTAATGGTTTTAAAATTTCATAATATGATGCTTTTGACTCTATCATAGCGAAGATAAGTACTTACTTAATAAACCGGCTTGAATTTGAAATATTAATGTAAAAAAGTAACAGAGGCGATTCATTCGGAAGCTATTCAGTCAATTTAATGAAAGACCAAACAAAATTTTATAATTGTTTTTTATCAAAATCTTAAAAATTTATGAATCAAAGTTGTAAACTTTCTTTACTTTTACCATACTTGCATTCCTTACATTCCATGATTCTGATGTGTGCAATCTCTCCCTCTGATGTAAAAAACACCCTTTCCCCCAAAAATTCCCCAATTCCCTTCTCTCTCTCTCTCTCTCTCTCTCTCTCTCTCTCTCTCTCTCTCTCTCTCTCTCTCTCTGTTTCTCTCTACCGTCTCTTTTATTGTTCTACAAACTCATATTCCAGTATTTCAACACTCTTCTCTCTCAGCTTAAAATTCACTAATCGCTATTCTTAACTGGGCATGGGGCCTGGCCTGTCTCCGAGGGTGGTGTTGTAATAGTCCACAACATTTTGTGGCGCTGAAGCACCTTTAACAGTTTGAGCAATTCTCAATAGAATCCGCAGATTTACGCGTCTTTCACTCCGACACAGCATCCTTTTTATCTCCAGCACTTTTGCATTGCTTATTTTAAAAGGAATCTTTGCCTTGACGACCTTCTTGGCAGCACTTTTAAACTCTGCCACTAGTGTCAGTCATGTGATACCTCTGTACCGTGCCTTGATGTTCCTGGATTGACAGATGTTCCTCTGGAATGATGATCATCGACTGTTTACATATCCTGTTCAGTTTTTCTGAAGAAGCGGTCTGCAGAAAGGAAGCTGTGTACCTAAACAGGGAAAACAAAGTATTTTCAGGTGTGGGCACTGCTGTTTACTGAACGCTATCAGCATTGCCAGAACATCAATGTTTTCGTTTTTGCCATAGCACGAGTCTAAAAACATCCGGGATTCTCTTCTTGTCACCAGCTCGGCCTCAGATGATAAAATCTCGAAGAGCTGATGCATTTATATTGGACTCCTTTGCCGTTCTGAGACTGAAGCAATGTGTAGAGGGGGATGTCCTCATATTGCTGTGTACCGTCCGCAGAATGACAACGCTAAAGAGGTGTGGGCTACAATCAGCCTGGCTTATCGGTCTACTTAGTAGGATAGTATGTACTATCATGTCAGAGCACACCTTTGTGGTGTTCTTGACATCGATCATCAAATCATACAATTTTCGCTGCCGAAGATGATGCAGAATGAATTCCGCAATATTAAAAGTGAATGTTGAAAAGGGTATTTTGATAGGTTTGGAGTTAACCAAACGAGGTAAATATTTAATATTACCTGCACTGTGCGGCAAAAAATCATAGATAAATCATATCCTTCTAGTAAGGGTTAAAAACATTCTCTCAATAGATTTGAATATTTGATTATTTGATTTAATATTACCTGCACTGTGCGGCAAAAAATCATAGATAAATCATATCCTTCTAGTAAGGGTTAAAAACATTCTCTCAATAGATTTGAATATTTGATTATTTGATTTAATATTACCTGCACTGTGCGGCAAAAAATCATAGATAAATCATATCCTTCTAGTAATGGTTAAAAACATTCTCTCAATAGATTTGAATATAGAATCAGCTTTTTCATAATATTGCACTTGCGCAGATAAAAAATTGCTTTCTCTCTTTTCTAACACAGGCTTTTTTTAAAAATAAAAACAGAGAATCGAATTTTTTTTCTGTACCGTAAAGTTAACGTAACAATATTTGCCACAGTATCGACTTTCTGCCTAACCATTAAGCTGTGTGATAGAATGCTGAAGTAGCTTAAAGATTAAAAAAAAAATAATATGTCATATATTGAATTCCCTCTTAATGAACATAAAAATTTATCCATCTCAACGGGAAAATAAAACTTTTTTCTTCTACTTTTCAACGAATATTTAAAGAGCAACGATAACACGTTCAGCTTTTTCTTATTCCTCTCCACTGATATGGTTTCTATCTACTTTCATTCTCGGAATGTTTACCCATTAAAAACTCACAGTCACACACACACACACATACACGTACACGTAGATGAACCAGAGTCTTGCAAGCGCGTAACTTGCTCTTACTGCAGCTTTTGTCAGACCGCCGAAACTTCGCTAAACCAGTCGCCGAATAAAAACGTGTTTTGTATAATGTGGACGGCGATAATGTTATCCAAATGTCCATGGGTTTTTTTTTTAGATTCTAATCATGTAAACTTTTAACTCGCAGCGATGCGATACAGATAGATTGTTTTTATTAGACAATGCACACTGGTTTTTGGATATTTTCCTTTTTAAGACAATGAGACAGGAACAAAGAAACAAACTTAGTGTCAAATAACGAATTGAAACCATAATGTATTGCTCATTGTCTTTTTTTTTTTTTTTTTTTTTTTTTCAAATACCATGGCGCCACATGTAAGTTGTTATAAAACAACTATTATTTACAGAAATGAATTATAATTATATCGGATATTCTGAGTTACACACGATTGTTCGTTATCCTTGCATGGGATCGCTGAGAAACATTCGGTCTCGAAGGTTTTCGTGAAGAACGTAGCTTGAATCAAAACGGTGCTGAGTCAGGGGTCAATTATATCGGATAGTTTTATATATATATATATATAAAAAACAACAAAACAATCGGTTGAAAAGATTCTTGATAGAAAATTACTAATGAATGGGCTTTATATCTCATTTAAATCGAAGACAATCATTTGATTTTTAAGGAAAAATACAAAATAAGGAAAAAAACAACAACCAAAAAAAATGATATAAACGAACAGCTTGATTGCGACTTCTAATGACTCTTAAAAAGGTACTAGCAAAGCATGATTCTGTATTTGGTTGTCGTATTGATAAAGTTTAGCGGTTCTCTGCGGGCATTCCATGCTGGACATTACTCGAGGCACCTGGAGTGAACCTTACTTCACCGAAATTTCTTTAAAAAGCAACTTAAGGCCCTAATAAAAAGAGTATTTTTCGGGGTTTCATTTACCTCAAAAATCAAGTTGGCGTCTTTGCCACAAAAAGTAATATTGCAGTTCTTTCGTGAATAAACTTTAACCTGTTTTGCTTTGTATATTTTTCTTTTCATGTGACGTACTGTCATTAACAATCCCGTTTCAATATAACACTGATCTATTATATTTTTTAACTATACATATATATATATATATATATATATATATATATAAATATATATAATTATACATGCATACACATATACATGTATTATGTAGGAAGATATATAAGAAATAATGTGGGGAGAGATAAGGCTCCCTAAAAATGTTCATGATTGATGGATCATAAATGCATGAATAAAATGATTAACGCATAGACTAGATTGATTATAAATTTTAATTAGACGGATAAATAAATAGACTGAAATACAAAAAAGAAAAATAGATGGTTAAAGGATCAATCGATAGATATGAAGACAGACAGAAAGATAAGTAGTGAGACATGTAGATAGATAGATAGATAGATAGATAGATAGATAGATAGATAGATAGATAGATAGATAGATAGATAGATACATACATACATACATACATACATACATACATACATACATACATACATACATACATACATACAGAGACAGGCAGATAAATAGATAGCTGATTCGCAGACAGACATATTGATAGAGAGTTATTGATCGATAGATACGTAGACAGAAGGAAAGATAGGTACTGAGAAAGGTAGATCGATAGATAGCTAGATAAACAGACAGGAAGATAAATAGATAAATAGCTAGAAAGATAAACAGAGTGATAGACAGGTATGTAGATATATAGAGATAACAAAAGTGCAAAAAGATTCTATATATATATATATATATATATATATATATATATTTTATATATATATATATATATATATATATATATATATATATATATATATATATATGGAGAGAGAGTGTGTGTGAGAGAAAGTGAGAGAGAGACAGATAGATAGATAGATAGATGGATAGATAGATAGATAGATAGATAGATAGATAGATAGATAGATAGATAGATAGATAGATAGATAGAGAGAGAGAGAGAGAGAGAGAGAGAGAGAGAGAGAGAGAGAGAGAGAGAGAGAGAGAGAGAGAGAGAGAGAGAGAGATTGTTTGGAACATATAGGGGGAAACATAAATTTCAAACTGACTAAATTTGTTACTTGAAGCGACTGTGGTCCGAAATCAAGAAATAAAATCCGTTAACATCTGCATAATATCTCTGTAAAAGAGAAACATACCAATTGACAAGTCAAAATATCGTGAGATTACCTTCTAACCGGAAATACAGGTACTGTACAAACGGGCAAAATAAAATGCAACGAAGGAGAAAAAAAGCAAGAAACAAAAAAACAGAAAAACAAACAAAAATTAAAAAAAAAAGCCCACATAGACCTGGTAGCCAAAATCGTCTAATTAAGTTAACCCCCCTGGTGATTTTTCATTCCAGGAAAAAGCGGGGTTCATTAACACTGAAATCTTGACAAGATAAAAGCACCTCATACAAATTGACATTGTGAAAATTGAGGCGCTATTAGAAGACGTGTTTTCCACGAGAAGAAGAAAAAAAATTATTCTCTACAATCAATATAACGCCCTTCTCCCAAACGGAGAATTTAATCAAAACAGCTGAAGCTGCATTTAGAGAGAGGGATGTTTTAAATGACGTTGAGGAAGGATTGTCATTTTTTTTATGGTTGAGATATCTATCAAGGTCACGTGAACTTTAAGAAAAGGGTTTTTTTTTTTGGTAGGAAAAAAAAAAGAATCAATTTAAAGCTGGTAACAAAATTAAACTTTGTTTATTTGTTTTCTTTCATGACGTCAAGCTGAAAGTCATGTCCAATGATGTATGCACTCCTGAAAGGAAGACAATTGTAGTAGACACCGTAGAAGTTTGGGGCAAACTCCCTAATTTTTCTCTGAGTAAATATGCCCTAGCCAATGTTATTATCTGAATGATATGAGGATACTTGTATATTATGAGCCTTAATTCGTTATCTAGCAATTCATCACCGTAGAAATAGGTTCAGTATCAAGAATTTAGTGAAATTAGAAATTGTTGCAAAGCTGCATTGTGGCGCTTGCATCAAGTTTTTGTAATTCGCCGCGGTCCTAAAGAAACATTATCCGTTTTAATCTTCAAGCTCATAATTTCAAACTATCCATACAAATTTTAAATCTGTCAACTTGACACCAAGTAATCACTTGAAACCAATAATAGGGAGCGCAAGTAAGATCGGGTTAAACCACTCGAGTAACATTTTTTTTAATGATGAATTAAAAAGCCTCCACTTGTTAGCTCCATCATGACACACCAGGCTTACATGTTAGACCAGACGAAATTCTTAAAACTGTATCACTTCATCGGATCATGCAGGTCAGACTAGACAAAACTTTTAGTTCGCTCTCGCCTGACATGGACTTTGCAGATTAGGATACACAAACTTCTCAGTCCTCAGGGGGTCTCGTAGGCTAGCCTAATCCAACCCGCTAGCTCTGTACAACGTTGTCTATCTGCCTCTCTCTATCTCTGTCTCTGTCTCTGTCTGTTCCTGTTCTCCATTCCTATATCAAAGGCTTTCACCCTTGTCTGTTTATGCCTCTATTTCTATTTATCTCTCTGTTCCTGTATATTTCTTTAACCTAGTTTCTTTTAACCCGAGTTTCTCTCTCTCTCTCTCTCTCTCTCTCTCTCTCTCTCTCTCTCTCTCTCTCTCTCTCTCTCTCTCTCTGTCCTCTCTCTCTATCTCCCCCTGTCCTCTCTCTCTCTGTCCTCTCTCTCTCTCTCTCTCTCTCTCTCTCTCTCTCTCTCTCTCTCTCTCTCTCTGTCTCTCTATCTCTGTCCTCTCTCTCTATCTCCCCCTGTCCTCTCTCTCTCTCTCTCTCTCTCTCTCTCTCTCTCTCTCTCTCTCTCACTCTCTCTCTCTCGCTTTTTATCTCTCTTTCTTTCTTTTTTTTTTTTGTTTTTTTTCCCCACTATAATTTTAACAATCTTTGCTTAGATGATAGTATGATTTTTAATACTTATCTGTTATATTTGCAGTTTGCGTTATTTTTATTCTCTTTGTATCGAAAAAGCTAATTGAACCAATCGCTGGCAAGTTTTTATGAATAAAAAGGAAAAGAAATTTGGTATATTCAGAAGAAATTCTCCAAGAAACACCCAACTAAATAAAGATTCTTTCATCACGCTCTATTAAATAACGTTTCTATATAACTCTGTTGTTATACATTTTATCTATGGGGCTTTCAAAGAAATTGAGTCTTGAATAATTTTTGTACATTTTGTCTCTCTAATAATCTCGAAAAAGTAATAGATTAATTTTTGTATTTAGCCTGTTTGATTTTTGTTGTTGCTGTCGTTGACAATTTCTCTTTCCATCAAAGTTTGTTTTTCTTTCTTTTCTGGCTATATCTTCAGATCTTTCTTATTCTTTCATTGACACTCTCTCTAACATTTCTCTCTGTCTCTGTCTCTCTCTCTCTCTCTCTCTCTCTCTCTCTCTCTCTCTCTCTCTCTCTCTCTCTCTCTCTCTCTTCTCTCTCTTCTCGCATTCACTGTCTTTCGCTCACTTTCTTGTTTTTTTAACCTGTTCTCTTTTTCCATCTCTATCTTACTTTTTGCCAAAATGATTCTTTCGCAGCCAATCACTTTCTCCTGTTCTCTTTTTCTAATGTTATATCTCTGGCTGTCCCTTTTTTACCCTCCCTCTTCTCTTCTCTTTATTATTTTCTCCTCCCTACTCTTGCACACAAAATAAACTGCACAATTTATCTATGCTTATTCAGAACATTCATTCCCCCGCCCCCCCCACCCTTTTTCACCCAAAACCTACCTTTTTTTTGTTCAAAAGAAGTGTTAGAAAGACCTATTTGGCGCCGCTCTAAACCATTTCTACATTGTTAAGGGTCCATTAACTTCTTTACGTTCGCCATTTTCTCTTTCCTCGCAGTCACTGTCTTTCTCTCACTTTCTTTTTTTTTTTTAACCTCTTCTCTTTTTTCCCTCTCTATCTTACTTTTTGCCAAAATGATTCTTTCTGAGCCAATCACTTTCTCCTGCTCATTTTTTCTAATGTTATATCTGTGGCTGTCCCTTCTTTACCCTCTCTCCCCTCTTATCTTTATTTCTCCACTCTACTCTTGCACACAAAATAAACTGCACAATTTATCTATGCTTATTCAGAACATTTACTCTCTCTCTCTCTCTCTCTCTCTCTCTCTCTCTCTCCCCCCCACACACACACACACCCTTTTTTCACCCAAAACCTACCTTTTTTGTTCAAAAGAAATGTTAGAAAAACCTACTTAGCCTCGCTCTAAACCATTTCTACATTGTTAAGGGTCCATTAACTTCTTTACGTTCGCCATTTGAGAAAGTCCTCCAGCACTTGCAAGTTTTCCAGTGGCTGCAAGCGTTTTTGACATCTAATTAATGTCTTTTGCTGCCACCGTGTAGGTGCTCTTAAGAGAAATCTGCAGACTAGAGACCTTACCTTTATTCTGTGTTTAATTCTGACTTTTCACTGAATGATAGTTTTTTTTTTTTTATTTTTTTTTGGCTGTTATTGTTTAGTTTTGTTCTTTTGGGTACTTTTTACATCGTCGGATCATTTCTATGACATTTTTTTCCCCACCTGATTTTTCACCCTGATTTTCCATTGTCATTTTAAGACTTCGTCATTACCTCTTGCCTTCTGTGTTGTCGGTTCTTTCTCTCATAACCTTCTACCCCCACCCACACCCCACAGGCTCAATCACTCTCTATTTATCTCTTTATTTTGTTTACTTGGTCCATGCCTTTTTTACTCTTAAGGCACTCAACACAATGCATTTTTGTCCCGTCCCTGTGGTTTGCTCTGCGTACACCTCCCGCTTATCTTTAAGTAATTTTGTAATTTTTATGCCCCTCAAACTATCAGAGAACATAGTGCGATAAAATTATAACGAAAGTTTATTTATGATTTAGACCTGGAATACGACTTTTGATTTTTTTTAGCCATAACAATTCAAAGAGAAAAATACATTCAGCTGGTTCTTTTATTTAAAAAAAAAATGATACTTTTAAAGTATCCATTTGCGAAAAGATTGCATTCTTTTGGCTATTTTTTTCTACCATGCCATAGAAGAAACACTTTGGTGCGTTATGTGTGGGAAAAAAACCTATCAGAGTTTTTAAAAACAAGAGAAAAAAAAAACCCATTCTACAAACTGGACCTTGAGGTGCGTGTGTGTATTAATAGGCTTATGAAGGTCTTAACATCTATCCTTTTACTTCAATGATCCAGATATATCTCCCCCTCCTATCTATCTTTACCTAGAATCTAGATATCTTTATCTCTAAACACAAAATCTAGATCTAAATCTTAAACTCTTTTGAAATTTTAAGCCTAAAAGTAAAATCTATAATAGATTTTAACCTTTTGAACTGAGTGTGGAGGTTGTAAATGAAGTCACTATAATTCGCCATTAAAGTAAAAGATTCAAAAAGTATAGACGATGTTCCTTAATAAGATCAGAGAGAGAGAGAGAGAGAGAGAGAGAGAGAGAGAGAGAGAGAGAGAGAGAGAGAGAGAGAGAGAGAGAGAGAGAGAGAGAGAGAGAGAGAGAGAGTTATCGGCCTTGATTTCCTGTCGATCTGATCTCTAAACTTCATCCAGTTAAATTTTTCTGCCTCACTCTCTACACACCTACTGGTAACGTGACACATCACAAAAAATGTTCTTTTGCACGGGAACTATGTTGGTAAAAACCAATCTTTACTATCTTGTTTTAATCTATGGCACTGTTAGGAAATGAAGAAATTTCACATGAGAAGGGTTTATATTTTTTTTTATAAATGACAAAACTCACAAACCGAGAGATATATTATTGTAGAGAGGCGTTTCATCACATCGTCAAATTTCGATGTTTCTGCATCCTGCATCGAATAAAGAAGAAAACTATCAAATTTGTATCTTTAAGAAATAAAATGTACAATCCTTGACAGTGATGGACTATCTGTCAAGTTTTTATTTTCATTTTTAAAATGTATTTTTTCCGTAACGGTCCTTATGAGTTTTTCAAAACAATTTTTAAAAAAATTTACATCGGGAACTACAGCTTATAGCGTGCACAAGCAAACTTGCAATATTTTTCGCTTTCCGTTTTCGTTGTTACCAAAAAAAAACATGATATTCGAGTGAGATTCCTGTAAACTATCATCGCTTTATCATAGTTTCTTCAGATTGATCGCCTGTCATGAGTGATCCACGAAACAAGCACGCTATTATAGATAGCACACGGTGCTAAATTCAGATTTCAAATGTTTTTTTCTTTATTTAGATCATTGTAATCATCGCAAACATTCCTCAACCGTTCCATCTTCCTTAACAACATCATAAACATCCTGATCATTTTTCTCTACATACTGTTCATTTATAACATTCGTCGGCCACTTCGCTAACACTACAGTCATCATGGAGAGCATCCTTATAAAAGCCACCCCTATCTCCTTCATTACTACTCTCCTTACAATCAAAACCACATTCAACATTATCCATATTACAATCACCACAGTCACCCTATTATCATTATCAGCATCTTCGCCGGCCACCCTTGTCTTCTTCATTACTGTTCTCCATACAATCAAAACCACATTCAACATTATCCATATTACAATCACCACAGTCACCATATTATCATTATCAGCATCTTCGCCGGCCACCCTTGTCTTCTTCATTACTGTTCTCCATACAATCAAAACCACATTCAACATTATCCATATTACAATCACCACAGTCACCCTATTATCATTATCAGCATCTTCGCCGGCCACCCTTGTCTTCTTCATTACTGTTCTCCATACAATCAAAACCACATTCAACATTATCCATATTACAATCACCATAGTCACCCTATTATCATTATCAGCGTCTTCGCCGGCTACCCCAATCTTCTTCATTACTACTCTCCTTACAATCAAAACCACATTCAACATTATCCATATTACAATCACCACAGTCACCCTATTATCATTATCAGCGTCTTCGCCGGCCACCCCTATCTCCTTCATTACTACTCTCCTTACAATCAAAACCACATTCAACATTATCCATATTACAATCACCACAGTCACCCTATTATCACTATCAGCGTCGTCGTGTTCGTCCTCAGTGTGATCGGCCGTCATAGTAAAAACTTCATACGAACAATCTCTCATTAAAATTTTGCCACCATAAATACTTTGTCTCTCCACCTCATTTTTTTTAAAACTCCCTATTTAACACCAACAATGAAAAAAGTCAGCATTTGGGAGGGGGAGGGGGGGGGGGGGGGTGAACCTGAGTGCAAAGTCAAAGAAATAAGATCTTCTGAAGACAAGCACCTCCATCGCTTCTACCACCGTTCTAGATTTTTCCTACTTCCGGGTGTTGAGACTTGCCACCTCTGGTATTTCGCACACGCATTCTGTACTCCGTCTTTGAAATTAAAAGCCAGCAAAGGGCCAAGTTTACTGTGACTTTCGACAAGACGTAATAGTTGATGTAATCTAGGTCCCTCTGCGCAAATTGTACTGTCTGGGTCGGAATCCTAATGTCTTTTTGGTTTACTTTTATTTTCAAGAACCATATCAGCTCTTCCACCTACCTCCCCTTCACCCTTCCACTCATACACACACTTTCCCTGTGGAAAAACAAAACAAAACATAAACAAAAAATCAAAGAAGAAAAGCAATGTAACTACTGTAATACCTAAACCAAATCTACTCCTGAAGGCATAGATGTTGGGTGAAAATGAAATTGAACGGGAATGATTTTGCGATTAGTATATGAAAAGATAGAATGACCAAATGAGAATTTGAGAGGGCAGAAAAAATCTTGGAAAGTTGATGAAAAAAATACAAGGCTATATATATTTATATTTAGATGCGTAGATAGACGAATAGATAAATATATAGAAAAAGTTAGATAGTTAGATAAAAAAGATAGTTAGACAGATCGACAGATCAGTTAATGAGTTAAATTAAAAAGTAAAACCATTTCAAATAAATGACTAGATATGTAAATAGATAAAAGCTGGTTATACATTTCATTTTAGAGATCGGTTGATATTTGTCATAAATAGATAGGTAGAGGAGAAATAGGAAGATAGAAAAGAAATATGATGAGATAAATCGATATCACTTATAATGGATTCTCAGAGGAATATGTATGTGTGCATATACAACAAAAAAGAAAGCCAAGAAATAGAAAAAGTGAGATGGAAGGGAGAGACTGAGACAGAAGAGGGAGAGACAGAATAATCAACCACTCAGAGACAGAAAAGGAAAACAAGGCAGCGCCCAAGAAAGAAACGGAGAAATAAGCGGGAGTTGGAGTTGATGGGGAGGATAAGGTAAGCTCAATAAAGAGCTCTCGGAGCAAGAAACGCTGCTAAGGTCCTCACTCCTGAGGGAAATTATCGCGTATTCTCACTAAAACGATCTGTCACGCTGGCTTTTTTTGCACGTGTCGAGTATGACATGATGCTGCAGCTAGATTTGAGTGTGGTTCTGAGCGTGTGTAGAGAAAGTGGGGAGGATGAGAGAGGGATAGATAGATAGATAGAGAGAGAGAGAGATAGATAGAGATAGATAGACAAAGATAAATAGATAGATAGATAGATAGAGAGAGACAGATAGAGATAGAGAGAGAGATAGAGAGATAGAGAGATAGAGAGATAGAGATAGAAATAGAAAGAGAGAGAGAGAGAGAGAGAGAGAGAGAGAGAGAGAGAGAGAGAGAGAGAGAGAGAGAGAGAGAGAGAGAGAGAGAGAGAGAGAGAGAGGCAGACGGAAGATAGACAGACGGACAGATAGACAGAGCGAGAAAGAGAAAACAAAATTTTAGGAAATATTGTTGCACAAAAATTATATTAGGGAATAAGAAAAACAAAAGAGATGGATTAATCAAAGTTCACAAGAAAAAGGCTATCTTTAAAAAAGAAATGAATAATGTAACTGACAAGAACGACAAAAGTGCACACAACTGGAGGTAATCATCTTTACAATGAACCAGGCGAAGACTTGACTCTCGAAGCCCATTTTGTTTCCCACTTTGAATAATCAATATTATTTCAAATTGGAGAACAGAACTTTATTTTTATCATACTGTACATGAAGTTCCCTGCAAATCTAAAACATGGTGAGAAATTAAACAAAAAATATTTTTCACTTCTGTTGTCGATCTTTTTTTGCAAATTTAGTGAAATATTCAAACTGTAACTACTTTTCTACAAAAGATTTTTTTACAGATTAAGATGCATTTCGTTTTTATCTACATCACAGAAATGATTGTTGGACGAAAAAAAAAAAAATTCTCGATACTTGTATTCCCCACAGGGCCTAGGAAATGTCGAAAAGAAAAGCTCTGAAGAAGAGTACGTGATTAGACTTACTACTATTTCGTCAAACCAAAGGGAATTCGGTACAGCATCTGCTTTTCAGACCCCTTGGGTCTTTAGATGTTCCTTAATATTTACAAGAAAAGAGTTGGCTGCTAGATAACTTGTGAGTTGTTAGGTCTACACGAAATGTCTCCCTGGATATGAGAGCATGATAAGTTCGGGATATAGACCTCATCTTACAACAGTGAACATATTTTATCACTGAAATCGATAAATCCACTTTTAAACACGAATATATATATATATATATACACACACACACATGTATATATGTATATGAAGGGTTATATATACATATGTGGGTGTCTGTAAGCAGATAAGCGAAGATACACACACACACACACATATATATTTATAGATACACACACACACATATATATATATATATACATATATATATATATATGTGTGTGTGTGTGTGGTTGTGTATTTTTATTTTTTAGTTCATCATGTGCAGCAACAAGATATTCCCTTTGGTACTTTTGCTAATTCTTAAAATGAATCAAATTTAAAACGTATTTTATAACATGATGTGAACTGTATTTTCTTGTACTACCTATTTGCTTTTCTACTTTTATTGGTTTTGATGTTTGGCGAACTTATTCTCTGTGTTCGTGAGCAAGTTATTTATGCTTCCACCTAGGGCCTTTTATTTCGTCTGGGGATTTGGGAGAGGAATGTTTATTAGTCGAGATTTTCGTTGGATGCATCCCCGTACACCAAAATCACGATTGCTTTTTACCGACAGATCTCTTTCATGTCTGCTTGACACACGTCACTGTGAGTCTGGGGTATCAATTGAAATCCTTTTTGAAGTTGTGGTTATTAGATTAAGTTGTAGTGGCTTTGGTCATTTGGTACGCCGAAACGCAGCAAATATTCCGAATTTATTTAGAATACATTCTTTGATTGGATAAAGCCAACGTTAGAATGAGGTAGTGACGCTTCCCGTGTGAAAATAATAATAAAAAGTTAGCGCGGACTCAGTCATTCTGGGACGATCTTCCAAAGTGCTGTGCTTGCTGGTCACGCCTCTCAGTTTGAATGAATCTTCATCAAATTTAAGAATAGCTGTATCAGCACTTTTTCAAAACTTGAGCAACATGTTAAGCGTAAGGTCTATTCCACACAGCGATATATCTACCAACCTATCGCCAGAGAAGTCGTTCTCGATAAATCGTTACGTGGAACTTAGGAAATCGTGATCATTTTATCTGATAGAACAAAAATCGCTAAAGATCAGGCGCTGCCAGGTATTTTTCGACCGATCGTTGTAGACGCGAGCAAGAAACGGCTTTGTTCTTGAGATGTGCTGCCACGCGGGGTGAAAGTTGGCCGTTAAAATATTGAAATACTTATTTAAGCCGTTAAAATAAAATACTGAAATACTTATTTAAGCCGTTAAAATATTGAAATACTTATTTAAGCCGTTAAAATATTGAAATACCTATTTAAGCCGTTAAAATAAAATACTGAAATACTTATTTAAGCCGTTTAAATATTGAAATATTTATTTAAGCTAAAAACAAATTAGATTTTTTAAATCAGCGCATCATAAATTAGCGAAATGGGTCGTGAGAACGCTGATTTGCTGCATATTAAAATTCATTTTTAATTTACTGTACTATTCTCAATCCACTACGGCAGTATATTTCTTTCCGGCACATGTTTTGGTGTGTAATGTGTAGTTTTTTTAATAGCCTATTCTAGATCTAGAGCCATAGCTACTCTGTCAGAAGATTCTGCATTAGACTTTATTGAATATTACCGGTCGTATGAAAATTAAATTCAGGATAAGCTCTTATTTCTGCTAAGAGGTTAGTGTGTGTGAAAATATCTCTTTTTAAATGCCAGCTTTTCCATACTCTTGGCCGCATTCTTGCTTTCCTTTTCTTACGATTTATGGGCAAACAGTGCAAGCAAATCACCAAGGTAGTCGTCACAAAATACAACAAGACATCGTGGCCTTCTAAACACAATGATAAACTTTTTTTTTTTTTTTATATGGTGTGGGTATGTCTAGACAAAAAAAAAAAAAAAAAAGCAGACGGCAGGCGGCGGACAGCCTGTGCTAAAAAAAAAGACACATACAAAGCGAATTCAAATCGAGAGACACATCTGCACGTGGAATTACTAGGTCGCAGAGCAATACATTGGCACAATCTCATCTACAATTCATCCAGTAAGAAATTTGAAAACATATCGCTACATGGAATAGGCCCTGTTGTGAAGGTGCACGAAAAGAAATATTTGGAAAAGACGAAGGTTCATGGCGCCATGTGCAGTCGGCGTTTCTTTCTTTTTCTTTTTTTTTTTTTTTACAGGCGAGGAGTAAATTGTGTTTACAAAATTGAATTTGATATAATTTTTTTTGTGTCTAAAAATGAACGTCAGACTCGGATTTGGCGTTCAAAATTAGGTATGGAATAAAGAAAGCGAACATTTTTTAAGTTAAATTTACAAGATATTTATTTTTTATGGATTATGTATAAATTTCACAAAAGTTATACATATAGATCTCTATTATCAGGCTAGATCTAGCTAAAGTGAATGGGCTTGTACTCGAGTGTAATTTTGAATAAATGTATTCTTTTAGTGAGTCTCTCTCCCTCTCTTCCTCTTTCTCTCTCTCCCTCTTTCTGTCAGTCTGTGTCACTCTTTTTTCTCTCTGTCTCTCTGTGTCTCTCCTCTCTCTCTACCTCTTTCTGTCTCTCTGTGTCTCTCTTTTTTCTCTCTGTGCCTCTCCTCTTTCTCTCTGTCTCTCTCTGTCTCGCTTCTTTCTCTCTCTATCTCTCCTCTTTCTGTCTTTGTTTCCCTGTCTTTCTCCTTCTCTCTATCTCCTCCCACCACGTTACCTCTCCTTTCTTCGAAAAGCACTTTATCGATCACTTATTTAGGATCGGTGTGAATAAAATTTCGAACAACAGTTAACTGTTTCTAGGTCCTAACATGCATTCTTCAATTGAGTTGGCACATATGCCGGTCGCTTTGCCATGAAAAGTTTTTCTTTCACAATTAGTTTATTTTATTTTAATACATTTGACAGATTGCCTCATTTCTTCTATGAATTAATTGATAGCACTTTTTTTTATTTGCAACAAGGGGAGAGAGAGACAGGGAGAGAGAGAGAGAGAGAGAGAGAGAGAGAGAGAGAGAGAGAGTGAGACAGACAGACAGAGAGAGTGAGAGAGAGAGACAGACAGAGAGAGTGAAAGATACAGACAGACAGAGAGAGCGAAAAAAAGAAAGAAATAAACAGAGAGAGATTACAAACGATTTTTAAAGGGGTGCATAACTATAAGATTTTGAAAAAAGGTTTATTGCTGTTTGAGTGGACGTTCCATTTTAAAACTATAATTTTATGTTTAAAAAATAAAAGAAATTCGAGAATCTCACTTTGATTCAATATCAGAGAGAGATCGCTGCCGGCGGAGACATCTGAGGGTCCAATATGACCGAAACTTGACTCGGTGAAGGTCATTAGTTTGCGCATTTTTCACTGTGAGAGACAGAATGACAAAGTTACGCAGATAACAGGAGTGAGAGAAGGAGGTTTGAACCTATTCCGCCTCTCCGCCCCTTCAAGATCAGCGAGTGGTGAATTTTAAACCAGTCGATGTTGAGACAACGCAGAGATGGTAAGGAACACAACACACACCAGGCAAGTGAAGACCAACATCTATTTTTATTCCAATTTCAAATATGGATGTTGACAAACTTATGTCTGAAGCATATAAACAAGAGCGATTTAGGATTAAAAAAGTAAAAGAAACATGCAAACAGGAACCTAGTCGATGAATGGTGGAAAGAAACAGGAAAAGACATGAACATTGAGGGTAAAATTTATTTTATTCATGTTCAATCTTTTCTGGCTTTCTCTCTCTCTCTCTCTCTCTCTCTCTCTCTCTCTCTCTCTCTCTCTCTCTCTCTCTCTCTCTCTCTCTCTCTCTCTCTCTGACTATTTCTCTATTTTCTTTTCTTGTTTAATGCATACATTAATTTGTGTGGAAGTATCTTTATATTTCTATGTGTCCTCTCGTTTCATTGTAACCTTTTTTTATATTGTATCTCTCATTTCTCTATCTGCTTAGGTGTCTCTACTAGTTTGTAAATCAATATCTAATTATTTGTGTCTGCTTGTCTGTATGTCTCTGTCTCTTTCTCTGTCTGCTTGTCTGTCTCTCTCTCTCATTCTCTCGCTTAATTTCTTTCTCCCTTTTCGCTTTCCTCTTTCTCTACCATTAAATTTTATTAGCAAAGTGTAGAAAGAAAGAGAGAGAGAGAGAGAGAGAGAGAGAGAGAGAGAGAGAGAGAGAAAGAGAGATAGAGAGAGAGAGGCAGGCAGAGAGATAGAATGATAGAGAGTACTACCTGTATATATAACGAAGCAGAAGAGTAAGAGAGAAAATAGGGTGTAATGAGGATGCCGATTTGACATTATAAGGGATTTAGAAAAATGAGCAAAATAGACAAATAGAATAGCAAAACATTACGTGCCGAAAAACTTTGTATAAGAAACCAAAAAGATAGAAAGCGTTTCTGTAAATTTGTATGAATAAAAAATCTTAATGGGGAAGAAGAGAGAAAGAAAGAGAAAGAGAGAGAGAGGGGGTGGGGGAGAGAAAAAGAGAGAGACCGGGGAGAGAGCGACTGAGAGCGAGAGAGAGAGAAAGAGAGAGAGAGAGAGAGAGAGAGAGAGAGAGAGAGAGAGAGAGAGAGAGAGAGAGAGAGAGAGAGAGAGAGAGAGAGAGAGAGAGAGAGAGAGACGAAGGAACGAGTCGGAAATAAACAGATAAATAAAACTCTTTCGATCCTGATATCCTTCCTTAGTTTTTCTCTACTGCCTATCTGGATTGGTAAGCTTCCTTTTTTATGAGACCAGACTAATGGTCTTGTACACAGTTATTCATTTGTCAATACTTCTTTTTATAAAAAGAAAAAGAGGTCACTGTCACTATGCCAGCTAGGCCGTCCGGGCACCGAGTGGCCTAACGCACTCTGGTCATTGACCTCGACCAAAAGCCAGAAAAAGAGAATTAAATTTCAATTCTTCAAAAATGAAGTCACCGGAGAAGCTTGGGTTCAAGTTTTAAGCATGAAAGTGTCAGCATTCTTTTAGCGCGCCGCATATGATTTCATAGTGGAATTTAAAGCGCCAGTCTCTAAGCTTGGCTTTTCCATCGCGATCGAGTATTTTCGCTCTGTTTCTGTGTTGATCTCCGCCGCGGCAGGCTGCAGCAGATCTCTTTCCTCACTCCCTTTTCTCTTATTCAAACTTTGATTTTTTTACTACCTAGCACACACCGGGCTCATCTAACCGCAGTAACAGCTATCAACGAATTCAGGTTCTATTGCCATCACTGTTCCTGACCACTGCACTGAACTTTGATGTTAAATTATTCGTTGTGTTGTTTCTTTTCTTTTCCACAATTAAAAAAAAAGTTGTTAATATTGTTCCCATTTACTTTCGTACTACTTGTTAGTACTGTTGCTAAACACACATGCGCGACTTTTGTTGTGTTTTATGCTTTTCTATTAGGCCCAACATCAAAGAACAAATAGTATAAGGATACAAAATGTTTTTTGTCCCTTACAGAGTTACCTATGTTCTAACATGTGCTGCCCTTTTGCGTGATGCGTCACATATATGTAAAATAGGGAATGATTTCCCAGTAAAAATAATTACCCGCATATCTTCTACATTGAATAATTATCAATGTTATTTAACGTGCTGCCTTTGATATTCTCTTTGAGAAATTAATGAGGCAAAGAAGAATAGAGATAGCATAGAAACACAGGGAGAGATGGGCAGATAAAGGAAGAGAGACATGCAAAGGAACAGAGAGAGAAAGAGAGAAAGAGAGAGAGAGAGAAAGAGAGAGAGAGAGAGAGAGAGAGAGAGAGAGAGAGAGAGAGAGAGAGAGAGAGAGAAAGAGAGAGAGAGAGAGAGAGAGAGAGAGAGAGAGAGAGAGAGAGAGAGAGAGAGAGAGAGAGAGAGAGAGAGAGAGAGAGAGAGAGAGAGAGAGAGAGAGAGAGAGGGAGGGAGGGGAATATGAACAAGAAAAATGATTAAGATGAAAATGATGGAGGCAGAATGTAAGCTGAGCGGCAGAAAAAAATGAACAAGGAAGGAACCGAATCTTCAGAGAACGGTAACCGTAAAGAGTACCGGTAGTATAATTCCTGCTGCCAGTTTGGTCAGCCTAAGACCATGAAGTGACCGCGGGCTCGGACTCGGTACTTAGATCTTGACATTTTTTTGAGTGTGATAAGGTTTGAGTAGATTCATTTCTTTACATGTGCTTGCGAGTGTGCTACTTTTGCTCAAATAGATCTCGATTCCAGACGGTTTAAGTAGATGCGAGAAAATTCTAGGCACAACTCGCCGACGATAATTGAATTAAGAATTTAAAAAGGAATTTTCCACCTTCATTTTGAAGGATGTACTGTGTTTTTTTCTCTTCTAGCCCTGCCAAAGTTGCCTTATAAAAAAAAACACGATTAATTGTAATTTCTACATTCAAATTTGTTGTAAAGTAATGAAATTAAGCTTTTCCTTGCCTCTATCTTTGAAAAAAAAATGCAAGACAAGAAGTTTACAAAGAAACAAAAAGGAAAACACAACATATATAAAAATTAAGATTATGAGAATGGCATGAAATTATCAAACCCCACTCCCTGTTTGAAGAAGACATATTTTTTCTGCTTTTTTTTCATGATGCCTATTTACCATATATCAAGTTGAATTTTTGCATCAGCATTTTCTTTGAGCGAGTTGAAACTTTACAAAGATATTTTTTTTTTGTACTAGGTAAGGCACATCAGCGTCTTTGAGATTAACAATATTCTCAGCACGAAAAAGATTATTTACCACAATTAACTCGCAGCTGATAATGCGAACATAATGTCTGAAACGAACAGCTCGCAGTCTCAGATAACATGAGGGTTAAACACCAAGATATATTTGGCACAACCACGGGTCAGCGGTTGAGTGGCTTTAGATATCATCTGGATCCAGTTTGTAGCCGTTGTCAGGCTGACGTTACTTATTATCATCTGTAATGTTAGTCTATGGCTCTCGACTCAGGTAGTGGGTTTCATGTGAACCCATGGCTCTCAGGTAGCGGGTTTCAGGTGAACCCATGGCTCTCAGGTAGGGAATTTTATGTGTTTAACCTACTGACCAGTGAGTAAAGACTGCTTAAAGCAAGGGAATGAAGGAGATTCCAGGTTAATGAAAAATATTGGTAAAATACTCCCACACATGTCCTCTGCGGTGGTGGCCACTCGCATTGCAAAGTAAGAAGAGAACTTGAGCGCAATTATTAACACACTATTGTGAACGGCCACCCTCTCAACTGAACGGTTAGAACAAGATTAACAGTGATTTGAAATAAATGTTCTTCGATTATTTGCACATTTTATATCAGATTGGTGAAATTTAAAAAAAAAAAAAAGAAAGAGTTGAAAACAAAGATTTTTCTTTTAATGATTGACAAGATCGAAAAATTCAATCTCAAAATTTTTTTTTGTTTATTCTGATATAACACACGAAGAGTAGTTTGTTATTTGCAGGCAAACATATTCCTTAGAATAGTAAATCGCTCTGATACAAACAATTGTATTTTAAAATAAGTATTTGACTTTTATGATGTTTTACAACATATTGTACAAAATTTACTCCTTTTTGGAAAGAAAAAAAAGTTATGAAATACCAACATTGCTTCTGAGGAATATAGCAGTAAATTAAACACCAATAAGCACGATACGTCTGCTTCTTCTTCATGTTTGTCCAACATATATTTCTTAGGGCGAAAGTTTTATGATATTAGCATATCGAGTGTAAAACCAATTTAACCCAAGACCTGTTTTGTCGCCGGGGTCCATTGTCACCATCATCTTGCGGCGTGAATAGATATTAAAACAGTGGAAGGAGAATAGATATTAAAAAAGTAGAAGGAGAATAGATATTAAAACAGTAGAAGGAGACTAGATATTAAAACAGTAGAAGGAGACTAGATATTAAAACAGTAGAAGGAGACTAGATATTAAAACAGTAGAAGGAGAATAGATATTAAAACAGTAGAAGGAGACTAGATATTAAAACAGTAGAAGGAGAATAGATATTAAAACAGTAGAAGGAGAATAGATATTAAAACAGTAGAAGGAGAATAGATATTAAAACAGTAGAAGGAGAATAGATATTAAAACAGTAGAAGGAGACTAGATATTAAAACAGTAGAAGGAGAATAGATATTAAAACAGTAGAAGGAGACTAGATATTAAAACAGTAGAAGGAGAATAGATATTAAAACAGTAGAAGGAGACTAGATATTAAAACAGTAGAAGGAGACTAGATATTAAAACAGTAGAAGGAGACTAGATATTAAAACAGTAGAAGGAGACTAGATATTAAAACAGTAGAAGGAGAATAGATATTAAAACAGTAGAAGGAGAATAGATATTAAAACAGTAGAAGTGTGAAGGAGAATAGATTCGAAAGAGTCGATATATTTTATGTTTGGAACTGATTAAATGCACTCTCATTTTCCTTCGCATGGGAATTATCTCTTTAGCATAATTTTAAAAGGAAAGATTGCTTCGTGGGTTGTGTTAACACCTTGGACCATCATAATGGAATGGATATTAATTTTCTCAAGTGATTAAATAATTCCCACCTGATAATGCTGGGAGGCTCTATTTAAGATGTTAAGGCGAAGTGTTGGCCACATCGCACTATAAGTATCATGACCCCTAAAACAGTCTCATAAGCATCTTTCCAAATTAATGCATCTCAAAAGATTGCCAATGGGCCGTAACAAGAAAAATATGTAAATACATCTATATATATATATATATATATATATATATATATATATATATGTATTTACATCTATCTATCTATCTATCTATCTATCTATCTATCTATCTATCTATCTATCTATCTATCCATCTATCTTTCCATTCATCTATCTATCTATCTATCCATCCATTTATCTGTCTATCTATCTATCTATGAATCTATCTATCTATCCATCCATCTATCTGTCTATCTATATATCCATCGATCTATCTACCTAACTATCTATCTACTTACCTATCTATCTACCTATCTATCTATCTATCTATCTACGTATCTATCTATCCATCTATCCATCCATCCATCCTCCCATCTATCTATCTATCTATCTATCTATCTATCTATCTTTCCATCCATCTATCTATCTATCTGTCTACCTACCTACCTACCTACCTACCTACCTATCTATCTATCTATCTATCTATCTATCTATCTATCTATCTACATATCTATCTATCTATCTACCGATCTATCTACCTATCTATCTATCTATCTATCTATCTATCTACCTACCTACCTATCTATCTATCTGTCTATCTATCTATCCATCCATCTATCTATCTACTTATCTATCTATCCTGGATTGAGTAAAGCCTCATCGGCTGTCTTATTCTGTTCCACCTCAGCATAAGAAATGTTCTAAACACAATCTTTCATTACTTTCCTCTGACGTGGACAAATTCTCCGAAATCTGTCCATGGCTTTATACTGAGTCGCAATGTCTCTTCAAGTCTACTCTGCTTGGGGCATGATGCGCACTGTCCGGGAAAACAACTGAAGGAAAAAAACATAAAGGGATCAGTTTCTCGCATCCTTCATTAAAGAGGTTCACTGAGCAGCTTAGAAATTTCTCTTTTTGGTGTCATCTCAGCGATTTCAGATGGAACATTTTCTGCTTTTGAAGGGTAATGACCAGGCCTTTCTGAATGTCATAGCAGTAGTTAAGATTATCACACACCTTCAAGATCTAAAACTCTTCTTCTTCTGAATTATAATCGGAAGAGACTTTTTTTTTACTGTCTATGATCTTTTCAATCCTGAGGAATAACCCGTGTTGTATCATACTACTCGAAGACGTCCAAGTATCTCTGCGGATTGCGGATCCTCTCTTTCTTGCGGAGTCTTTTCAATACTAGTCTTGGTCACATGAACGAAACAGGGAACAGGACCCTCATGTGCTAACATATTAATCGGGTATTTGTTGATTAGCTAGTAGCATCCCAGGATTATCAATGTGAAGCTTTCGTTCTGTTCTCCACTGCATCTAAAACAAAGTGAACACCACCTCATTTTCCATTCAGTATCTTTTTTAAAAGCATCAAAGACAGCAGTGAAGAAGGAGAAGTTGCTTGTGGCAAAATCGCGTTCTTCTATCACCTGTTAATAAAAACATAGCAGGCGCCAGTTAAAGTCATACCTGATTTGTGCTAGTGGTCAAAACGGAAGGCCTTTAAGAGTGGTACCTCTCCACTTAAAATTGTTCGTTTAATGCTATGGACCGCATCGTGTGCACTAATGTTTTTATCACTTGTGCACCATTATGTGATTCTTGAGCCTCTCACAAGCTTTTGTTTTTGTATTAGAAATTACCTCTTGAAGATAAAGCTGAATGGCTTTAGTTGCATTTGAGGTGATGTATAACTTCCTCAAGAACTTAATATAGGCGAAGCGATCACGGTTGCCTTTCCTGACATAGGAACTCTCGATGAAGTCATGGACAGACTGAGTCGTGTCACGGCAGCTCTTTTCCCTGGTCACCACCTTTCTTCTCAGTACGCAGTCCGAAAGTTATAAAAATAATGCTTGGCATTTCCTTCACAAGAAAGCGGCTGAGCCATAGCAATTCAGTAAAAGGTTTTTAGAAACGAGAGCGAAGTCCATGGGCTCCTCGATAAAAAAAAAGAGAATAGTTGTCTCCCTGTAGTTGCTCACACGGCCAACATGAACATTAGATTTGCATCCCTGTGGACTGCTATGAGACCGCCAGGGGCAAAAAGGCGAGGGGGAACGTTCGGGTGTGAAGAAATAAAAAGGGTGAGTTGCTGTTGGTGTTAGCTTAAAACAGCTATAAACGGTTATAAAATAAATATATCTTGCCACTTGATTTTCTGTAAGACCCGTACAAAAATAACAACACTCACAAAATATAAAATCAAGGAAAGAAGAAAAAAATAGAAAGTATAGTGTTCATAGAAACTAGGTAGGGGCTTTAGCATAGTATAGTCCAAATCTTATCAGTGGTTCTGTGTGATACCTATTTTGTAGTCTAGACAGTATTTTTCTTTTGTTAAAAATAGCCATTAACGAATTAATATCTGTGTGTAGACGACGGACACTTTGGGCTAATTAAAGGAAGGAAGCTTGCCATTGCAGATGGAGGAGGCCTATGATGGGAAATTGATCGAGGACATAAAGATCGAAGATGGCTTAATGACTTTTATCTATCTATTCCTTCCCGACACGTTCCTTTCTCTGTCTTTCTGTCTGTCTGTCTGTCTGTCGGTCTGTCTGTCTGTCTCTCTCTCTTTCTATCTCTCATTCCTCCCTCCCTCTACCTCCTCGTTGAAAATGAAAAAAAAATGAGGTATATCAATAGATTACTAATCCACGAAACAGAGAACAAGTGAGGTGATGTGTTTAATAAATTCACTCTATTTATTTTGAGATGAAAACCTTTCATGCCAAGGGGGATAGGAGGAGGTGAGATAGAGAGACAAAGAGTGAAAGAAAGAAGGAGACAGAGACGGATGGAGAGAGAAAGAGAGTGTCAGAGAGAAGATGAGAGAGTGAAAAAGACACAGAGAGAGAAAGAGGTACACAAAGAGAAAGCGATTGATACAGGAGATAGATAGAGAGAAAGTAAAATAAAGAGAGAGAAAGAGAAAAAAAAGAGAGGGAAACAGAGAGCGTAAGAGTGACAGAGATAGAGAAAGAGAAAAACAGGGAGATAAAAAGAGACAGAGTCAGAGAAATCTAGGCAGAGAGGGAGGCGGAGATAGAAAGTCAAAGAGATAGAGAGAGTAAGAGAGACGGGGACAGAAAGAAAGAGAGAGACAGAGACAGAGACAGAGAGAAAAGACAGAGAAAGGGAAGCAGGCAGATACAGACAGGTAAACAGAGAGCGAGACAGAAGGAGAGACAATTAATCAATCCATCAGGTTCCCTGCTCTTTACCGTGAGCGATCATGACCTTCCAAGCTTCCTTCCTTGTCGCTTTTAGTCCATCTGCCATTCGTCCTACATTAAGCTACCTTGTTAATCGATCCAACATCTTTTCTGTTTTCCCCTGCTGCCTTTTCTTTCGATCATTCCATTCCGGTTGTTACAAGATGTTCTAGTTTCTCTCTTCTCAGCACATGGCCAAAAAAAAAAAAAAAAAATTAACCTGGTGTTTACATAATTTATTCTATTTACGAGTGATTCGTAGCATTCTCCATAGAAATCACAAATCACTGTTTGGTGAGGAATATGAAAGATGAATGGTTATTGTTTTGGACCAACAAATAAAAAAAAAATAGACCATGAAAGAACATTGGTCGCTATCAGATCGTGTTTTACTTTTAAGGAGGAACAGAGAGAAAAAGGGACAGAGAGACAAAGAAAGAGAGAGAGGCACACACACACAGAAAGAAAGAGAGAGAGAGAGAGAGAGAGAGAGAGAGAGAGAGAGAGAGAGAGAGAGAGAGAGAGAGAGAGAGAGAGAGAGAGAGAGAGAGAGAGAGAGAGAGAGAGAGAGAGAGAGAATGTTAGGACAACCCAGAGTGTTCATTAAGAAAGCACTATCTTGTGAATTAAACTTTAAAAACAGTCGCATACCGATTGCTTAGTTAATTTTGATATGCTGAATCTGAATTTGAGGTTTCTTTTTAACAATAATTTTCTCAAATTTGATTCTGTGAAATCATTTTAATCTTCGCCTATAAAAAAATTCAAAAGAAAAAGCCGACTGCACAGTCATAGCGCTGGAAATCTTCCGACTTTCCCAACTCTTTCTTTTAGTGCACCATCGCACAGTCGGAGCTTTAACAAAAGTCGGTTTTTCCAAGGACAAGCTTGCAAAACTAAATCAAAAAAGGAATTGTTTCCTTCCTACAGTTCGTGCACTTAGCTAGCCATTATACTTACCAATTTGTCATGGCTGGGGTGCGTGTGCATATTAAATAGGCTTATAAATGGTCTTTATATCTATCCTTGTCCTGAAATGATCCAGATGTATATGACTCTGCCGACCTATCTTTTCCAAGATAAGAATCTAGATATCTCGATTTTCTTCAATATACAAAATTTACATAAAACACTAAAGTCCTTTTAGAATTAAGGAAATCGAATAATACTATACTTTCCCAATATGCTTTTAGATCCTTTTAAACGATTATTAGAAAGATTTGAATTTTCGCATTAAGTGCATGAAAGTGCACTACCTTGTGAAAATTCTTAGCCAGCAGTTATGTAAACCTAAAATGAAAGTTTAAAAAAAATCTGTAAGCCTAAAAGTAAAATCTAGGATTATCTAGTTGTAATCTTAACGTTTTGATTTGAGTCTAATTGCAGTAAAAATGTAAGCCCTAGATCTAGAATCTATGTCGAAGCAACATTTTTTTTTTCAGATTCTTTACTTAGGTCTTTCACTATATCATGTAGATCTAGATCTAGATCTATGATAATTCCAGATTGTTTTAGATCTGCCGCCGCCCACATTGTATGCGTACTTTCAGTTTCATTCCTTCCATCTTTGCCCAGCTGTGCTTACAGGAAATAGTTCGGACATTCGCCTTTTTCTCTTGGGAAAATAATTATCACATTTTTGCCTCTAATTTTCGAAAAATACCAGTAACAATAATATAACCAGTCAAATCTTTAGGGCAATTTACAATTTTATGCCAAATTTGTCGTTCCTAGGTTCTCTAGAAATGCTCGGTGTGATGGTTCTCATTTTTACCTAGCTCCATGAGTTACATATCTAGGTCCACAGTGTTGCATTAATGTATTTATATTTGTAATGAAATTGTCTTTAGCAAAAATAACAAGAAAAAAAGAGCGCTTAATTGAAACGCGAACAATTTGTGCTGGTTCTATGATATCCAATATCCATCAATAGCTCTAAGATCATCAGCAAGCGGTGACCTACTCAATTGGTAGGATGTGCTCCTCTAATGGGTTAAGTGGAGTTTTGTCCCTGTTTCGGTGGAAAAGTCACAATTTCAATATGCATCCAGGAGTGCGCCTCTCAGGGTGGGATGCGCACTGGCACCAAAACGCCATGATTCTGAGTGTTCCCGGTTATTCTCACTTAAAAGCTTTATCCCTACCACTGTTGAACACTGCCTAAAATTCTAGCTCTTGCAATATTTATTCATAATCAACTCAATATGCTGCCTTCTCTAGATCTAAATTTGATACAACCATATATGTATATATATATATGTATATATATATACACACACACATACATAGTACATATGTCGAACCAGGCTGCGTGACAGATCTAGATTAATCTTCATAATTCAACTGGAGTCAAGTCATCACCGTTCCCTCACTTTATCTATCTCTATAATTAAAATATTTCTTCCTCTACTTCAGCTGTTAAACCAATAAAACAATCGACCTCCTCTATAACCCTCTCTGTCTTTGTCTCACTATATATGTCTGTCTGTCTGTCTGTCTCTCTTCCCCCCCCCCCCCTTCCCTCTCTCTCTCCCCCCTCTCTCCCTCCCTCTCTCTCTCCTTCCCTCTCATTCTCTCTCCCCCCCCCTCTCTCCCTCTCTGACTCACACACTGTCTCTTTTTCTCAAATCTGCAAACACTAGTATTTACCTAGGCAGTTAGATGTTTATAATTAAGACTTAATCAGTCCGTTTAAATTTATCTTTACCTATCATTTTTCTTTTAGTCGATGCAACTTATCAATATAAGTAAAAATGCCTTTTTTCTCTATAAGGACTTTTTACAACTTATTCTTCTTGCATGTTCACTTTTCATATGCATGTAATTGAAAGTCCATTATGAGTCTGCCACCGCCATTCCTTTTTTGCTTCCAAAACCGTACACAGAGACACACGAGCTATCTCTGATACCAATTTTCCGTTTTCATAATTCGTCTTGAACAATTTTCCATGTCCACGAAGCAAAAGGGAAAAAAAAAAAAACAAACTCATATACATTCCTCAGATCTTGATCAGCTTTTTCTTCGTGTGAACATTGATCATTTTATTTCTGTCAGGATTTTATAGAGTGGCAGTGTCCGCAGATATTGCTCGCGGTCTTCTTGTCTGATTTGATTAATGTCATAAAGAAACTGCCAGAGATTATTCACTTATTGAGCTTCAGGACAATTTCATTAACAATTTCAATCTCACGCATAATTCTGCTCGTTTCGCCGTTGAGAAGATAACTTTCATTTATAAAGATTAAAGAATGCATGTCACTTTTATTGAGTTAATAGGTTAAAAAATCTTAAGTCTTCAGACGGTTTTAATCATCTATTTTAATGACTAAAGAAGCTTAGAAGGAAAAAAAAAGACAAAAAAAAAAAACAAAAAACAACCTTACTGCGTGTTATAAAATGTCTTTGAAATTAAGATTGCTCAAGAACGTTAAGAAATCCTTGAGTAAGGTTCACCAGTTTCTTAAAAATATTTTTTTTTGTCTTTCACAATTCAAAGCTACATGGTGAAAAATTATTTTCAACACGCTTCATCAAAAAGAGAATAATTATAAAGCATGTTATACTCGGTGGAAATTAGGTATATGAAAATTGTGGCAAGTAAATCGAAGGTTTAAAACATGCACGTTTACTCATAATTCATTGTTAAACTGTTTAAAGCGAAAAATAACAAGAAAGACATTAAATGAAAAAAAAATAGATAGATAGATAGATAGATAGATAGAGAGAGAGAGAGAGAGAGAGAGAGAGAGAGAGAGAGAGAGAGAGAGAGAGAGAGAGAGAGAGAGAGAGAGAGAGAGAGAGAGAGAGAAAGAGACAGACAGACAGACAGACAGATAGAGGCGGCATCCAAAACATTCTACGTTAAAAAAGAAAAAGAAAATTTTTTTTACTAAACATATTATTACACATTGTTTCAAACCAGTGAACGAGTGCTGTTAAGATTTGACACCATTGTTATATCAGAGACATTAGGTTTAGGGAGAAGTTTGCCACCAGTGCTTCATGAAATTACGTGCCGCGAGCAAAAGATGTGTAGTTCTAGATGAATCAGCAGATAGCGTTTTTTAATTTAGAGGAAAAAAAAGTTGTTATCTATTACTTGTGGAGAACCCGCAAAGTTTGCGGGCAAAATGATACATTTTCTCTTTGAGTTACTATCACTGATAGACAGTGTAAGGCAATAATCATAGTCCCATGGCCTGTTGGTTACATTAGTTGCAGAACATAATTAAACATCATATTGTCAAGAAATAAATTGCCTTTCATGTAGCGACACAGAAAAAAAAAATAAAAAGCACCTTTCCTTTTGATCATGTAGACTTTAAAACGCTGTAATAAACAATTTTATTTGAGTAGCACTGATTTTCTTGTAGCATCATGGAAATTCCCCTCAAAACTTCTTGCTCTGGATAGAGCGACATAGAGTTGTCCATGTGTAAAGACAGGGGCTGGCAGGAAGATTTCCATAGTTGACAGAGTTTGTCCCTTTGTTTTGTTGATTGTCAAGGCATGATGTTGTTTGAGTGGGAGTTGTTTCCATTTTAGTCTGCGGGTATCAGACCAGTTTTCAGGATAAAGACTTCAATCACTCCTTCAACAAATTTCAGCACTTTCATCCTTGTCTCTTTCAACCGTCCAGATTTGAGGTCTAAATTACTCAGCAACGTGACTGGAGTTTTTCCTAAAGCGTAAGCTTGTGTACTGGCAGATCTTAAACAGTGAGAGAGTTTAAGAACTCTGGTGGACAGTGTGCTTCATTGTCTATGTCTTCTACTAAAGCTGCACATTGTAGTCTTTGCGTGGAGAATTGATTGTACTCGTAACTTATGACAGCTGCAGTTATGGTGTCGAAACTCACATTGTTAATGCTAATAACTGCTCGATCTTCCAGTCTTTCATTTTCTACTCATAACTCTTGAAAATTTGGAAACATTGAAGCACTCGTTGCTTTTTCATTATTTATTTGGATGCAAAGTTCTTTGGGGATCTTGATGGCAGAGAGACCAACTTGTGGACAGGGCTCTCCATTACCATCACCGATTCTCTTAACCCACGTTTGGAAGTTGATGATTCCCGTTAAAGCTCTTATATACTGGGTAAGGTGTAGAATTTTGACGTTTAGCCACAGGGATATCCTCTTGAAGACGGCATTTTCAATATCTGCCTCTCCTCCTTTTGAAATAACAGAGAGAATATGCCTGAATTCTGCACCTAGCACTACTAGACCAAAAGGTCTTAAATCGCGATATGTCCAACAGATTTCTGCTCACATATTCAAAACCACGCCTAAGTACCTCATCCCAAACAATTAATTTGTACGTAGTCTGAGCCTGTTTTCTGATACTACGGGCTGTGTGGTCTCAAATTGGTATTGGAATCTTGAATGTTGAATGCACTTGTCTGTCTCCTTCAAACAACTCGGCAACAATGCATAATTAAGCAAGTGCAATGGCTTCAAGATGTTTCCCCATGGTGATTGCCAAAGTATGTTATATATATAAAAAAGTTTTGGCAAACACCCTGGTCCATGGATAAAAAACAACAGTCTTTCCTCCTCTGGTTTGTGGAAGTGCTCTGAAGCTGTGATGTTGGAAAATCTTCATGCTGATCTGTATTAAGATCTAATTTTAAACAAGTAGCCTCATCGTTGGTAGAAACCTGCAGCTCTGGGTACCAGCATTTAGCAATGGGACGAACCTCCTTTGTGCGCTGTGGTTATTCAAAATACAAAAAAGACAACATTGTCCATTCATATATAACATCGCCATAAGTAGATAAAGAGTGTGAGTTTTTCTTCGAGTAATGATGGCTCTTTCAGTTTTTGTTTTTTCCTTCGAAAAAAAAATCAACAGTCTTTCCGGATCATTTTTATCAAAACAATTAATCCGAAAAAATATTCAGAATAAGCATTTCAACGGACATTTTCAAGTTCAATGATTTCCAACCTTCAAAATTGTTACTGAACCTTTTCAAGCTTTTATTTATATTAACAAAGATTTTTGTTTTTATTTTTTTATTCATAATCATAAACAAAACCATCATAATCATAATCATCGACAAAACCATCATAATTCATAATCTTAAACAAAACCATCATAAGCCATCATCATACACAAAATCATCATTAAAAATATATATAGCGTTTGAAAATTAAAAAAAAATAAAATGGAAAGACCAAAACTAATGGTAGAAAAGTGGAACAAAAACCTTTGTAAAAAATTTGGATTTCACGCAGCCGGCCATGTAATTTCTCCATGTTCTAGCCATCAGATAGAAATCAAGGCGAAGATAAAGTACACGGCAGAATAACAACTAAATAGCTGAAACTTGACAATCATGAAAGGCAAGTACCCCTGGAAAGTTGATAAAACATCTCTGCCAGAACCTTGGTAGTTTTACGTACCTGACAGAGGCAACTGTTAAGGCAAAAGAAGTTATGGGGGTAGAGTGTGTACAGTCAGAATTTTGGAAAATTGTTATTACTACATGGTTAGATTTTGATAAAAAGCATAGATGTTAGAGAATTCGAATCAGAAGAAGAAAGAATAAAAAAATAACAATTATTTTACAGCATCGAAGAGAGATATAAAAACAAACCCCTTTTTAATAAAGAAATGAATAATGGGAGGTATCAGATATATATCACAAATGTTGATTGGGAACTCATGGAAAACCATTGATGAGATAAGAAATGAAACAGGAAATAACGCTGGGATTATCAGGCAGTGCCAAACTCAGTAAAAGGAGAATGGAAGAACCTCGTCACTTTCAATGATAACAATGAAGTGATTGACACGGCTCCAAATAAAGTAGATAAAGTTAGTGACGTAACTGAAAACATCTTTAAACTTAGCAACAAGAAAATTAGAAAAACTCTCATAAGCAGAAGGAACACACCTGTCTTCAGTGTAGGATTTTGGAAACGAAAGTATGACACAGATATTCTAAATTACTTTGGTATTGCGGTAACAGCGAGTAAAGAATCAAGATTACGACTCATTCATATCAAAATATTACACAACATTTATCCGACTAACATACTTTTATATAAAATGAAAATAAATGCGAATACTGCGAAACGTTTGACTTATTGAGCACTTCTTTTTTCATTGCCAAAAACTTCAAGGTTTTTGGAAACATGTGGAGATTGTAATTTTTTTCAAAGCGTAATGAAAAGATCGTCATCGATGAAAAGGTTGCTCTTTTTGGTGTACTGAGCAGCAATCTGTTGAAGGTAAAGGATAAATGTATTGATAATATTATCATGACTTTATTGGTAGCGGAGATGTGTATCAGCAAGGCAAAATATGGGAAATTGAACAATCCAACTATAGTGTTCGACACAGAAATGGCTTTAAGAGAAAATTATTTTAGAATATAAAAATAAAAAAAAAATTAATAAAAGAATGAGTAGGGGAGTTGAGCAAAAGTTTAGACATAAACTTATATTAATTCCGTAAGTTTTCCCATAGTGTAGAATTAGCATTTTACGATAAGGCAAAACTCCGATGAACACCTTGATGTCTTTGTTTGTTGGTAAGAGATGATTAATATGATGAACGCTTTTATGACTTGAATTATTGGTAAGAGATGATCAATAAGAATTAACACTGTTATGAATTTTTTTCTTTTTTCTTTTTTGGTAAGAGATGACCAATATGAAGACAACTTGTATCAATTTTATTATTGATAAATATTGTTTGTTTTGAGAAAAAGTTATCGGTGGAATGCTGTATTTTCTTCTAAAATGTCTTTATGTCTTATGTACATTAACAAAGTTAACACACAACGATTTTAGATCAAAGGCTTGCGCTTACACTGTTCCACTTAAATATTACAAGTTTTGTTTGAATGCCAATCTCATTGTTTAAATATAAATGAAGTTATCTCTCAATACTGTAGCGCTATATTATCTCCATATTTTTAAATTCGCGCCTATCGTAAGAGGATTAAAAAGCTCAATATCTGCCAGCCTTTAACTTTAAAACCTCAGCTATTAATCAATTTTCAAATGAATTAAACACATAACAAAGTCAGCTCAAAGGCTTTCAAACAAACTACGTGTAATCCTCCTAAAAATCGTAAATTATTTAAAATCAATTATGAAAATTTCTCTAGCCTATATTTTGAAAGAAAAGATTAAAAATTAAAACGCAACATTCCTAGAAGCTCTAGAATAGACAAATTTTCAATCTAAAATAATGAAATCTTTGTTTTAAACTACATGTAAATGTGTATGATGTAGTCGTTGAAATAAATATATACAACCCAATGAATACCTTCTCAGAGATCATAGCTACACAAAGGAAGCAGCCAGAACCAGAGATCTATGTAGAGATGAACTCATGGAGGTTGCGCGAATAAACCAGCAAGCAATGTGGTATTTTTCACTGCAGACTTCTTTTTCCCCACTACGCATTACATTCTATGTCCAGCCGATCACATAATATGGTATCGGTGGAGGGACAAAACTAATAGAGGGCTGCGTTTAAAAAAAAACCGCCCAGATTGGCTTGGGATCTCTACATTAAAAAAAAAAATTGTGCTTTCTTTGCGACATAATGAGATGAATTTAAAAGTGTCAAGCAAAAAATAATATAGATTATTATTATACTAATAAAATTATTATTTCATCCCACGTTGATATTTTTTTCCCTAGAGATCGTTATATTGAAATGCTTATCCTAAGTCCTATTTGGAAAAGTCTACTAAATCTAATAACCCAAATATTAAAGTTCAAAATGGGATTTCTAGCTGTGCTAACGTTGCTCTGAACACTTCGATCTACATGTATCCAGATTCACAATGTGGCAAAGCAGTATAAGTCACAGAGTAAATCTCTTTAGGCTTATACCCAGTAACTGTGATCAAACCAATCCAGCGTTTTAACCAGATTAGCACGTCTGCGCCGATATATCGGCGCTGGGTACTCAAGTGAAGAATACGAAAACGCCGAAATTTCGGCGTTCTGAAAACCGACTACTTTCATGACCACAACACATAATAGCAGCTTCCTAGGCTTCCCTGATTGGGAAGAGCAGCCATTTTTTCATTGCTTCTGCTGTGTTTTTAACTGTTCTGTCAAAGTTTCAAACTTAAAAGGCCCGAGATAGGGACGTGCTAAGACTGCAACGCTCAAGAAATGGCTGTTAACTCCCTACGCCTCTCACGCTTTGCCATATTTCCCATTCTCACCAAGACGATTACAATACCTAGCAAAATACTTTTACAAATTTTATCTAACTCGCTTGAAAGCCAACGGTACTAACTTTCAGTTTTGAAAGCCTGTAATGATAATTCACTATTCTACAGTCTTAACCAGTGATCTGGTCCTAGGAATCAAAATTATAAAATTATTGATATTTAAAAGATTTCGATATCGACTTAAAATCATTGAAACTTAAGGACACGCAGCCTATTGGGACAACACCATTGCTTATAAATGGCCACAACTTTGGCAGTATAATCATGTACATGTAATCCTCCTCTTGGAGGGTTTGAACCCGAAATGTACACCCTCAAGTTCAAATGGAATATATGCTCTATATCTAAATGAAAAGTAAGCCGTTTCTTCAGATGAAATGTAGGCCCTTAGTTCCAAATGAAATATTGGCCTATGTTCAAATGCATCACAAATCTCGGTATTACAATTAACATTACCGCTCTGGCACAACTTACTGGTAATACATTCGTCGAAAACAGAAGGAAGAATTCGAGTAGACTGCACAACGGCAAGTAGCCGACTATTTAACTTGCAATATTGTATGTTCTGGGGCTGCAAATTAAACAGGAGTCTACAAAGAGTTAAAAAAATTAAAGCCCGGGCTATAGCAACGTGTTGAAACCTCGTGAAATTCATTCGAATCAAGTCGTTTTTTTTCAGCACTAACAAAAAACTGAATCGATTTTTTACCGCGCTCGTCGAGCCAAATGGATTTTTGTAATAGGATAACAATTACTGGTATGTAAAGCCACGCACGCCCGAGGTTTGGATACAAAGATTGATGCATTATCGTAGTGGCGCAATCAATGGCAAAAACTTCAATCCATGTATTAGCATTCAAAAATCTATTTCGCAATACTAATGAGTTGATACATCTATTTGAAAAAAAAAAAGAAGTTTTTGTTGATAATAGATATCAGATATCCAAGTCGGCTCATGTTGGATCGCTATGATTATTTTCTGTTTAAAGCTGTTGCTTTCCAAATATGAATAACAAGGAGGAAAATAATTGTTTGTCTTTGGCAACAGAAACAGCCGGACCAACGATTCTCGTTTGCGCCTTGAGGATCATCGTATGATAACAATGTATACATAATGGCTATCTGTTCACCTCGGGTATCTGCTAGAAGAATCATTTTGTTAACAAATTGTTATCTATTCACCTCGGGTATCTGCTAGGCGAATCATTTTGTTAACAAATTGTTATCTATTCACCTGGGATATCTGCTAGAAGAATCATTTTGTTAACAAATTGTTATCTATTCACCTCGGGTATCTGCTAGGCGAATCATTTTGTTAACAAATTGTTATCTATTCACCTCAGGATATCTGCTACAAGAATCATTTTGTTACCAAATTGTTATCTATTCACCTCGGGTATCTGCTAGAAGAATCATTTTGTTAACAAATTGTTATCTATTCACCTGGGATATCTGCTAGAAGAATCATTTTGTTAACAAATTGTTATCTGTTCAGCAGGGATATCTGCTAGAAGAATCATTTTGTTAACAAATTGTTATCTGTTCACCTGGGATATCTGCTAGAAGAATCCTTTTGAGGGTGAGCTTAGATAAGCACGAATTATTACTCTTTTGACAAAAGGATATCAAAAAGATAAAGACACAAACACTACTGAAACGATATGAAATGATTTTTAAGTTAAATAAATTAATCAACATTTAAGCTGTGACAAAGTCCATGGTAACCTCTTCATCTCAAACCGTCTCTCTCTCTCTCTCTCTCTCTCTCTCTCTCTCTCTCTCTCTCTCTCTCTCTCTCTCTCTCTCTCTCTCTCTCCCTTTCTCTCTTTCTCTCTCTTTCTCTCTTTCTCTTTCTCTCTCTCTTTATCTGTCTCTGTCTCTCTCTTTCTCTCTCTCTGTCTCTCTCTCTTTCTCTGTCTCTCTCTCTCTCTCTCTCTCTCTCTCTCTCTCTTCCTCTGTGTGTGTCTCTCTCCCTGCCTTTGTCTCTGTCTCTCTGTTGTCTATGTTTGCCGTCATACTGTTTAATCAGTCTTTTACTTTCATCGTCCATGTCACTCCACATCATCGTTAGTCGCTTGTTTACTCTTGTGTTTCATTTGACTCCTCATCATTATTAGTCAGTCCTTCATTCTCGTGTTCCGTGTGACAGTCGTGCTCTTAAGTAGGCCTCACATTCTAGTGTTCCGTGTGACAGTCGTGCTCTTAAGTAGGCCTCACATTCTCGTGTTCCGTGTGACAGTCGTGCTCTTAAGTAGGCCTCACATTCTAGTGTTCCGTGTGACAGTCGTGCTCTTAAGTAGGCCTCACATTCTCGTGTTCCGTGTGACAGTCTTGCTCTTAAGTAGGCCTCACATTCTCGTGTTCCGTGTGACAGTCGTGCTCTTAAGTAGGCCTCACATTCTCGTGTTCCGTGTGACAGTCTTGCTCTTAAGTAGGCCTCACATTCTCGTGTTCCGTGTGACAGTCGTGCTCTTAAGTAGGCCTCACATTCTCGTGTTCCGTGTGACAGTCTTGCTCTTAAGTAGGCCTCACATTCTAGTGTTCCGTGTGACAGTCGTGCTCTTAAGTAGGCCTCACATTCTAGTGTTCCGTGTGACAGTCTTGCTCTTAAGTAGGCCTCACATTCTAGTGTTCCGTGTGACAGTCGTGCTCTTAAGTAGGCCTCACATTCTCGTGTTCCGTGTGACAGTCGTGCTCTTAAGTAGGCCTCACATTCTCGTGTTCCGTGTGACAGTCTTGCTCTTAAGTAGGCCTCACATTCTCTTGTTCCGTGTGACAGTCTTGCTCTTAAGTAGGCCTCACATTCTAGTGTTCCGTGTGACAGTCTTGCTCTTAAGTAGGCCTCACATTCTCTTGTTCCGTGTGACAGTCTTGCTCTTAAGTAGGCCTCACATTCTAGTGTTCCGTGTGACAGTCGTGCTCTTAAGTAGGCCTCACATTCTAGTGTTCCGTGTGACAGTCTTGCTCTTAAGTAGGCCTCACATTCTCGTGTTCCGTGTGACAGTCTTGCTCTTAAGTAGGCCTCACATTCTCGTGTTCCGTGTGACAGTCGTGCTCTTAAGTAGGCCTCACATTCTCTTGTTCCGTGTGACAGTCTTGCTCTTAAGTAGGCCTCACATTCTCGTGTTCCGTGTGACAGTCTTGCTCTTAAGTAGGCCTCACATTCTCTTGTTCCGTGTGACAGTCTTGCTCTTAAGTA